>NW_025568235.1:0-42756 GCF_020424385.1 Procambarus clarkii
GCCGCTTTCAGTAATTGGCATATTTTTGGTATAAAAAGTCGGAATTTCAAACTGCGAATAGGTGCAGAGAGCCAGAATTTGGGTCCAAAATATGGCTCAGGTATCGAATTTGGGATGTTTGGGATATTTTGAAAACTGCAGGGGGGTTTGGGCAAAATGTGACCCACCGCCGCTTTCAGTAATTGGCATATTTTTGGTATAAAAAGTCGGAATTTCAAACTGCGAATAGGTGCAGAGAGCCAGAATTTGGGTCCAAAATATGGCTCAGGTATCGAATTTGGGATGTTTGGGATATTTTGAAAACTGCAGGGGGGTTTGGGCAAAATGTGACCCACCGCCGCTTTCAGTAATTGGCATATTTTTGGTATAAAAAGTCGGAATTTCAAACTGCGAATAGGTGCAGAGAGCCAGAATTTGGGTCCAAAATATGGCTCAGGTATCGAATTTGGGATGTTTGGGATATTTTGAAAACTGCAGGGGGGTTTGGGCAAAATGTGACCCACCGCCGCTTTCAGTAATTGGCATATTTTTGGTATAAAAAGTCGGAATTTCAAACTGCGAATAGGTGCAGAGAGCCAGAATTTGGGTCCAAAATATGGCTCAGGTATCGAATTTGGGATGTTTGGGATATTTTGAAAACTGCAGGGGGGTTTGGGCAAAATGTGACCCACCGCCGCTTTCAGTAATTGGCATATTTTTGGTATAAAAAGTCGGAATTTCAAACTGCGAATAGGTGCAGAGAGCCAGAATTTGGGTCCAAAATATGGCTCAGGTATCGAATTTGGGATGTTTGGGATATTTTGAAAACTGCAGGGGGGTTTGGGCAAAATGTGACCCACCGCCGCTTTCAGTAATTGGCATATTTTTGGTATAAAAAGTCGGAATTTCAAACTGCGAATAGGTGCAGAGAGCCAGAATTTGGGTCCAAAATATGGCTCAGGTATCGAATTTGGGATGTTTGGGATATTTTGAAAACTGCAGGGGGGTTTGGGCAAAATGTGACCCACCGCCGCTTTCAGTAATTGGCATATTTTTGGTATAAAAAGTCGGAATTTCAAACTGCGAATAGGTGCAGAGAGCCAGAATTTGGGTCCAAAATATGGCTCAGGTATCGAATTTGGGATGTTTGGGATATTTTGAAAACTGCAGGGGGTTTGGGCAAAATGTGACCCACCGCCGCTTTCAGTAATTGGCATATTTTTGGTATAAAAGTCGGAATTTCAAACTGCGAATAGGTGCAGAGAGCCAGAATTTGGGTCCAAAATATGGCTCAGGTATCGAATTTGGGATGTTTGGGATATTTTGAAAACTGCAGGGGGGTTTGGGCAAAATGTGACCCACCGCCGCTTTCAGTAATTGGCATATTTTTGGTATAAAAAGTCGGAATTTCAAACTGCGAATAGGTGCAGAGAGCCAGAATTTGGGTCCAAAATATGGCTCAGGTATCGAATTTGGGATGTTTGGGATATTTTGAAAACTGCAGGGGGGTTTGGGCAAAATGTGACCCACCGCCGCTTTCAGTAATTGGCATATTTTTGGTATAAAAAGTCGGAATTTCAAACGGCGAATAGGTGCAGAGAGCCAGAATTTGGGTCCAAAATATGGCTCAGGTATCGAATTTGGGATGTTTGGGATATTTTGAAAACTGCAGGGGGGTTTGGGCAAAATGTGACCCACCGCCGCTTTCAGTAATTGGCATATTTTTGGTATAAAAAGTCGGAATTTCAAACTGCGAATAGGTGCAGAGAGCCAGAATTTGGGTCCAAAATATGGCTCAGGTATCGAATTTGGGATGTTTGGGATATTTTGAAAACTGCAGGGGGGTTTGGGCAAAATGTGACCCACCGCCGCTTTCAGTAATTGGCATATTTTTGGTATAAAAAGTCGGAATTTCAAACTGCGAATAGGTGCAGAGAGCCAGAATTTGGGTCCAAAATATGGCTCAGGTATCGAATTTGGGATGTTTGGGATATTTTGAAAACTGCAGGGGGGTTTGGGCAAAATGTGACCCACCGCCGCTTTCAGTAATTGGCATATTTTTGGTATAAAAAGTCGGAATTTCAAACTGCGAATAGGTGCAGAGAGCCAGAATTTGGGTCCAAAATATGGCTCAGGTATCGAATTTGGGATGTTTGGGATATTTTGAAAACTGCAGGGGGGTTTGGGCAAAATGTGACCCACCGCCGCTTTCAGTAATTGGCATATTTTTGGTATAAAAAGTCGGAATTTCAAACTGCGAATAGGTGCAGAGAGCCAGAATTTGGGTCCAAAATATGGCTCAGGTATCGAATTTGGGATGTTTGGGATATTTTGAAAACTGCAGGGGGGTTTGGGCAAAATGTGACCCACCGCCGCTTTCAGTAATTGGCATATTTTTGGTATAAAAAGTCGGAATTTCAAACTGCGAATAGGTGCAGAGAGCCAGAATTTGGGTCCAAAATATGGCTCAGGTATCGAATTTGGGATGTTTGGGATATTTTGAAAACTGCAGGGGGGTTTGGGCAAAATGTGACCCACCGCCGCTTTCAGTAATTGGCATATTTTTGGTATAAAAAGTCGGAATTTCAAACTGCGAATAGGTGCAGAGAGCCAGAATTTGGGTCCAAAATATGGCTCAGGTATCGAATTTGGGATGTTTGGGATATTTTGAAAACTGCAGGGGGGTTTGGGCAAAATGTGACCCACCGCCGCTTTCAGTAATTGGCATATTTTTGGTATAAAAAGTCGGAATTTCAAACTGCGAATAGGTGCAGAGAGCCAGAATTTGGGTCCAAAATATGGCTCAGGTATCGAATTTGGGATGTTTGGGATATTTTGAAAACTGCAGGGGGGTTTGGGCAAAATGTGACCCACCGCCGCTTTCAGTAATTGGCATATTTTTGGTATAAAAAGTCGGAATTTCAAACTGCGAATAGGTGCAGAGAGCCAGAATTTGGGTCCAAAATATGGCTCAGGTATCGAATTTGGGATGTTTGGGATATTTTGAAAACTGCAGGGGGGTTTGGGCAAAATGTGACCCACCGCCGCTTTCAGTAATTGGCATATTTTTGGTATAAAAAGTCGGAATTTCAAACTGCGAATAGGTGCAGAGAGCCAGAATTTGGGTCCAAAATATGGCTCAGGTATCGAATTTGGGATGTTTGGGATATTTTGAAAACTGCAGGGGGGTTTGGGCAAAATGTGACCCACCGCCGCTTTCAGTAATTGGCATATTTTTGGTATAAAAAGTCGGAATTTCAAACTGCGAATAGGTGCAGAGAGCCAGAATTTGGGTCCAAAATATGGCTCAGGTATCGAATTTGGGATGTTTGGGATATTTTGAAAACTGCAGGGGGGTTTGGGCAAAATGTGACCCACCGCCGCTTTCAGTAATTGGCATATTTTTGGTATAAAAAGTCGGAATTTCAAACTGCGAATAGGTGCAGAGAGCCAGAATTTGGGTCCAAAATATGGCTCAGGTATCGAATTTGGGATGTTTGGGATATTTTGAAAACTGCAGGGGGGTTTGGGCAAAATGTGACCCACCGCCGCTTTCAGTAATTGGCATATTTTTGGTATAAAAAGTCGGAATTTCAAACTGCGAATAGGTGCAGAGAGCCAGAATTTGGGTCCAAAATATGGCTCAGGTATCGAATTTGGGATGTTTGGGATATTTTGAAAACTGCAGGGGGGTTTGGGCAAAATGTGACCCACCGCCGCTTTCAGTAATTGGCATATTTTTGGTATAAAAAGTCGGAATTTCAAACTGCGAATAGGTGCAGAGAGCCAGAATTTGGGTCCAAAATATGGCTCAGGTATCGAATTTGGGATGTTTGGGATATTTTGAAAACTGCAGGGGGGTTTGGGCAAAATGTGACCCACCGCCGCTTTCAGTAATTGGCATATTTTTGGTATAAAAGTCGGAATTTCAAACTGCGAATAGGTGCAGAGAGCCAGAATTTGGGTCCAAAATATGGCTCAGGTATCGAATTTGGGATGTTTGGGATATTTTGAAAACTGCAGGGGGGTTTGGGCAAAATGTGACCCACCGCCGCTTTCAGTAATTGGCATATTTTTGGTATAAAAAGTCGGAATTTCAAACTGCGAATAGGTGCAGAGAGCCAGAATTTGGGTCCAAAATATGGCTCAGGTATCGAATTTGGGATGTTTGGGATATTTTGAAAACTGCAGGGGGGTTTGGGCAAAATGTGACCCACCGCCGCTTTCAGTAATTGGCATATTTTTGGTATAAAAAGTCGGAATTTCAAACTGCGAATAGGTGCAGAGAGCCAGAATTTGGGTCCAAAATATGGCTCAGGTATCGAATTTGGGATGTTTGGGATATTTTGAAAACTGCAGGGGGGTTTGGGCAAAATGTGACCCACCGCCGCTTTCAGTAATTGGCATATTTTTGGTATAAAAAGTCGGAATTTCAAACTGCGAATAGGTGCAGAGAGCCAGAATTTGGGTCCAAAATATGGCTCAGGTATCGAATTTGGGATGTTTGGGATATTTTGAAAACTGCAGGGGGGTTTGGGCAAAATGTGACCCACCGCCGCTTTCAGTAATTGGCATATTTTTGGTATAAAAAGTCGGAATTTCAAACTGCGAATAGGTGCAGAGAGCCAGAATTTGGGTCCAAAATATGGCTCAGGTATCGAATTTGGGATGTTTGGGATATTTTGAAAACTGCAGGGGGGTTTGGGCAAAATGTGACCCACCGCCGCTTTCAGTAATTGGCATATTTTTGGTATAAAAAGTCGGAATTTCAAACTGCGAATAGGTGCAGAGAGCCAGAATTTGGGTCCAAAATATGGCTCAGGTATCGAATTTGGGATGTTTGGGATATTTTGAAAACTGCAGGGGGGTTTGGGCAAAATGTGACCCACCGCCGCTTTCAGTAATTGGCATATTTTTGGTATAAAAAGTCGGAATTTCAAACTGCGAATAGGTGCAGAGAGCCAGAATTTGGGTCCAAAATATGGCTCAGGTATCGAATTTGGGATGTTTGGGATATTTTGAAAACTGCAGGGGGGTTTGGGCAAAATGTGACCCACCGCCGCTTTCAGTAATTGGCATATTTTTGGTATAAAAAGTCGGAATTTCAAACTGCGAATAGGTGCAGAGAGCCAGAATTTGGGTCCAAAATATGGCTCAGGTATCGAATTTGGGATGTTTGGGATATTTTGAAAACTGCAGGGGGGTTTGGGCAAAATGTGACCCACCGCCGCTTTCAGTAATTGGCATATTTTTGGTATAAAAAGTCGGAATTTCAAACTGCGAATAGGTGCAGAGAGCCAGAATTTGGGTCCAAAATATGGCTCAGGTATCGAATTTGGGATGGATATTTTGAAAACTGCAGGGGGGTTTGGGCAAAATGTGACCCACCGCCGCTTTCAGTAATTGGCATATTTTTGGTATAAAAAGTCGGAATTTCAAACGGCGAATAGGTGCAGAGAGCCAGAATTTGGGTCCAAAATATGGCTCAGGTATCGAATTTGGGATGTTTGGGATATTTTGAAAACTGCAGGGGGGTTTGGGCAAAATGTGACCCACCGCCGCTTTCAGTAATTGGCAGATTTTTGGTATAAAAGTCGGAATTTCAAACTGCGAATAGGTGCAGAGAGCCAGAATTTGGGTCCAAAATATGGCTCAGGTATCGAATTTGGGATGTTTGGGATATTTTGAAAACTGCAGGGGGGTTTGGGCAAAATGTGACCCACCGCCGCATTACGTAATTGGCATATTTTTTGTATAAAAAGTCGGAATTTCAAACTGCGAATAGGTGCAGAGAGCCAGAATTTGGGTCCAAAATATGGCTCAGGTATCGAATTTGGGATATTTTGAAAACTGCAGGGGGGTTTGGGTAAAATGTGACCCACCCTCGCTTTCAGTAATTGGCATATTTTTGGTATAAAAAGTCGGAATTTCAAACGGCGAATAGGTGCAGAGAGCCAGAATTTGGGTCGAAAATATGGCTCATTTGGGATGTTTGGGATATTTTGAAAACTGCAGGGGGGTTTGGGCTAAATGTGACCCACCGCCGCTTTCAGTAAATGGAATATTTTTGGTATAGAAAGTCGGAATTTCAAACTGCGAATAGGTGCAGAGAGCCAGAATTTGGGTCCAAAATATGGCTCAGGTATCGAATTTGGGATGTTTTGGATATTTTGAAAACTGCAGGTGGTTTTGGGCAAAATGTGACCCACCGCCGGTTTCAGTAATTGGCAGATTTTTGGTATAAAAATTCGGAATTTCAAAATGCGAATAGGTGCAGAGAGCCAGAATTTGGGTCCAAAATATGGCTCGGGTATCGAATTTGGAATGTTTGGAATATTTTGAAAACTGCAGGGGGGTTTGGGCAAAATGTGACCCACCGCTGCTTTCAGTAATTGGCATATTTTTGGTATAAAAAGTCGGAATTTCAAACGGCGAATAGGTGCAGAGAGCCAGAATTTGGGTACAAAATATGGCTCAGGTATCGAATTTGGTATATTTGGGATATTATGAAAACTGCAGGGGGGGTTTGGGTAAAATGTGACCCACCGCCGCTTTCAGTAATTGGCATATTTTTGGTATAAAAATTCGGAATTTCAAACTGCGAATAGGTGCAGAGAGCCAGAATTTGGGTCCAAAATATGGCTCAGGTATCGAATTTGGGATGTTTGGGATATTTTGAAAACTGCAGGGGGGTTTGGGCAAAATGTGACCCACCGCCGCTTTCAGTAATTGGCATATTTTTGGTATAAAAAGTCGGAATTTCAAACTGCGAATAGGTGCAGAGAGCCAGAATTTGGGTCCAAAATATGGCTCAGGTATCGAATTTGGGATGTTTGGGATATTTTGAAAACTGCAGGGGGGTTTGGGCAAAATGTGACCCACCGCCGCTTTCAGTAATTGGCATATTTTTGGTATAAAAATTCGGAATTTCAAACGGCGAATAGGTGCTTAGAGGCAGAATTTGGGTTCAAAATATGACCCAGGTATCAAATTTGGGATGTTTGGGATATTTTGAAAACTGCAGGGGGGTTTGGGCAAAATGTGACCCACCGCCGCTTTCAGTAATTGGCATATTTTTGATATAAAAAGTCGGAATTTCAAACTGCACATAGGTGCAGAGAGCCAGAATTTGGGTCCAAAATATGGCTCAGGTATCGAATTTGGGATGTTTGGGATATTTTGAAAACTGCAGGGGGGTTTGGGCAAAATGTGACCCACCGCCGCTTTCAGTAATTGGCATATTTTTGGTATAAAAAGTCGGAATTTCAAACGGCGAATAGGTGCAGAGAGCCAGAATTTGGGTCCAAAATATGGCTCAGGTATCGAATTTGGGATGTTTGGGATATTTTGAAAACTGCAGGGGGGTTTGGGCAAAATGTGACCCACCGCCGCTTTCAGTAATTGGCATATTTTTGGTATAAAAAGTCGGAATTTCAAACTGCGAATAGGTGCAGAGAGCCAGAATTTGGGTCCAAAATATGGCTCAGGTATCTAATTTGGGATGTTTGGGATATTTTGAAAACTGCAGGGGGGTTTGGGCAAAATGTGACCCACCGCCGCTTTCAGTAATTGGCATATTTTTGGTATAAAAAGTCGGAATTTCAAACGGCGAATAGGTGCAGAGAGCCAGAATTTGGGTCCAAAATATGGCTCAGGTATCGAATTTGGGATGTTTGGGATATTTTGAAAACTGCAGGGGGGTTTGGGCAAAATGTGACCCACCGCCGCTTTCAGTAATTGGCATATTTTTGGTATAAAAAGTCGGAATTTCAAACGGCGAATAGGTGCAGAGAGCCAGAATTTGGGTCCAAAATATGGCTCAGGTATCGAATTTGGGATGTTTGGGATATTTTGAAAACTGCAGGGGGGTTTGGGCAAAATGTGACCCACCGCCGCTTTCAGTAATTGGCATATTTTTGGTATAAAAAGTCGGAATTTCAAACTGCGAATAGGTGCAGAGAGCCAGAATTTGGGTCCAAAATATGGCTCAGGTATCGAATTTGGGATGTTTGGGATATTTTGAAAACTGCAGGGGGGTTTGGGCAAAATGTGACCCACCGCCGCTTTCAGTAATTGGCATATTTTTGGTATAAAAAGTCGGAATTTCAAACTGCGAATAGGTGCAGAGAGCCAGAATTTGGGTCCAAAATATGGCTCAGGTATCGAATTTGGGATGTTTGGGATATTTTGAAAACTGCAGGGGGGTTTGGGCAAAATGTGACCCACCGCTGCTTTCAGTAATTGGCAGATTTTTGGTATAAAAAGTCGGAATTTCAAACTGCGAATAGGTGCAGAGAGCCAGAATTTGGGTCCAAAATATGGCTCAGGTATCGAATTTGGGATGTTTGGGATATTTTGAAAACTGCAGGGGGGTTTGGGCAAAATGTGACCCACCGCCGCTTTCAGTAATTGGCAGATTTTTGGTATAAAAATTCGGAATTTCAAACTGCGAATAGGTGCAGAGAGCCAGAATTTGGGTCCAAAATATGGCTCACTTCAGGTATCGAATTTGGGATGTTTGGGATATTTTGAAAACTGCGGGGGGGTTTGGGCAAAATGTGACCCACCGCCGCTTTCAGTAATTGGCATATTTTTGGTATAAAAAGTCGGAATTTCAAACTGCGAATAGGTGCAGAGAGCCAGAATTTGGGTCCAAAATATGGCTCAGGTATCGAATTTGGGATGTTTGGGATATTTTGAAAACTGCAGGGGGGTTTGGGCAAAATGTGACCCACCGCCGCTTTCAGTAATTGGCATATTTTTGGTATAAAAAGTCGGAATTTCAAACTGCGAATAGGTGCAGAGAGCCAGAATTTGGGTCCAAAATATGGCTCAGGTATCGAATTTGGGATGTTTGGGATATTTTGAAAACTGCAGGGGGGTTTGGGCAAAATGTGACCCACCGCCGCTTTCAGTAATTGACATATTTTTGGTATAAAAAGTCGGAATTTCAAACTGCGAATAGGTGCAGAGAGCCAGAATTTGGGTCCAAAATATGGCTCAGGTATCGAATTTGGGATGTTTGGGATATTTTGAAAACTGCAGGGGGGTTTGGGCAAAATGTGACCCACCGCCGCTTTCAGTAATTGGCATATTTTTGGTATAAAAAGTCGGAATTTCAAACTGCGAATAGGTGCAGAGAGCCAGAATTTGGGTCCAAAATATGGCTCAGGTATCGAATTTGGGATGTTTGGGATATTTTGAAAACTGCAGGGGGGTTTTGGCAAAATGTGACCTACCCTCGCTTTCAGTAATTGGCATATTTTTGGTATAAAAAGTCGGAATTTCAAACGGCGAATAGGTGCAGAGAGCCAGAATTTGGGTCCAAAATATGGCTCATTTATCGAATTTGGGATGTTTGGGATATTTTGAAAACTGCAGGGGGGTTTGGGCAAAATGTGACCCACCGCCGCTTTCAGTAAATGGAATATTTTTGGTATAGAAAGTCGGAATTTCAAACTGCGAATAGGTGCAGAGAGCCAGAATTTGGGTCCAAAATATGGCTCAGGTATCGAATTTGGGATGTTAGGGATATTTTGAAAACTGCAGGTGGGTTTGGGTAAAATGTGACCCACCGCCGGTTTCAGTAATTAGCATATTTTTGTTATAGAAAGTCGGAATTTCAAACTGCGAATAGGTGCAGAGAGCCAGAATTTGGGTCCAAAATATGGCTCAGGTATAGAATTTGGGACGTTTTGGATATTTTGAAAACTGCAGGGGGGTTTGGGCAAAATGTGACCCACCGCCGGTTTCAGTAATTGGCAGATTTTAGGTATAAAAAGTCGGAATTTCGAACTGCGCATAGGTGCAGAGAGCCAGAATTTGGCTCCAAAATATGGCTCAGGTATCGAATTTGGGATGTTTGGGATATTTTGAAAACTGCAGGGGGGTTTGGGTAAAATGTGACCCACCGCCGCTCTCAGTAATTGACATATTTTTGGTATAAAAAGTCGGAATTTCAAACGGCGAATAGGTGCAGAGAGCCAGAATTTGGGTCCAAAATATGGCTCAGGTATCGAATTTGGGATGTTAATGATTTTTTGAAAACTGCAGGGGGGGGGGTTTGGGCAAAATGTGACCCACCACAGCTTTCAGTAATTGGCATATGTTTGGTATAAAAATTCGGAATTTCAAACTGCGAATAGGTGCAGAGAGCCAGAATTTGGGTCCAAAATATGGCTCATGTATCGAATTTGGGATGTTTGGGATATTTTGAAAACTGCAGGGGGGTTTGGGCAAAATGTGACCCACCGCCGCTTTCAGTAATTGGCATATTTTTGGTATAAAAAGTCGGAATTTCAAACGGCGAATAGGTGCAGAGAGCCAGAATTTGGGTCCAAAATATGGCTCAGGTATCGAATTTGGGATGTTTGGGATATTTTGAAAACTGCAGGGGGGTTTGGGCAAAATGTGACCCACCGCCGCTTTCAGTAATTGGCATATTTTTGGTATAAAAATTCGGAATTTCAAACTGCGAATAGGTGCAGAGAGCCAGAATTTGGGTCCAAAATATGGCTCAGGTATCGAATTTGGGATGTTTGGGATATTTTGAAAACTGCAGGGGGGTTTGGGCAAAATGTGACCCACCGCCGCTTTCAGTAATTGGCATATTTTTGGTATAAAAAGTCGGAATTTCAAACGGCGAATAGGTGCAGAGAGCCAGAATTTGGGTCCAAAATATGGCTCAGGTATCGAATTTGGGATGTTTGGGATATTTTGAAAACTGCAGGGGGGTTTGGGCAAAATGTGACCCACCGCCGCTTTCAGTAATTGGCATATTTTTGGTATAGAAAGTCGGAATTTCAAACTGCGAATAGGTGCAGAGAGCCAGAATTTGGGTCCAAAATATGGCTCAGGTATCGAATTTGGGATGTTTGGGATATTTTGAAAACTGCAGGGGGGTTTGGGCAAAATGTGACCCACCGCCGCTTTCAGTAATTGGCATATTTTTGGTATAAAAAGTCGGAATTTCAAACTGCGAATAGGTGCAGAGAGCCAGAATTTGGGTCCAAAATATGGCTCAGGTATCGAATTTGGGATGTTTGGGATATTTTGTAAACTGCAGGGGGGGTTTGGGCAAAATGTGACCCACCGCCGCATTCAGTAATTGGCATATTTTTGATATAAAAAGTCGGAATTTCAAACGGCGAATAGGTGCAGAGAGGCAGAATTTGGGTCCAAAATATGGCTCAGGTATCGAATTTGGGATGTTTGGGATATTTTGAAAACTGCAGGGGGGTTTGGGCAAAATGTGACCCACCGCCAGCTTTCAGTAATTGGCAGATTTTTCCAAAATATGGCCCAGGTATCGAATTTGGGATGTTTGGGATATAAAAAGTCGGAATTTCAAACGGCGAATAGGTGCAGAGAGGCAGAATTTGGGTCCAAAATATGGCTCAGGTATCGAATTTGGGATGGTTGGGATATTTTGAAAACTGCAGGGGGGTTTGGGCAAAATGTGACCCACCGTCGCTCTCAGTAATTTCCATATTTTTGTTATAGAAAGTCGGAATTTCAAACGGCGAATAGGTGCAGAGAGCCTGAATTTGGGTCCAAAATATATCTCAGGTATCAAATTTGGGATGTTTGGGATATTTTGAAAACTGCAGAGGGGTTTGGGCAAAATGTGACCCACCGCCGTTTTCAGTAATTGGCATATTTTCGGTATGAAACATCGTAATTTGAAACTGAAAATAGGTGCAGAGAGCCAGAATACGGCTCCAAAATCACGCTCAGGTATCGAATTTGGGACATTTCAGATATTTTGAAAACTGCAGGGGGGGTTTGGGCAAAATATGAACCATTGCCTTTTTCAGTAATTGGCATATTTTCGGTATGAAACGTCGTAATTTCAAACTGCGAATAGGTGCAGAGAGTCAGAATTCGGCTCAAAAATCACGCTCAGGAGTCAAATTTCCGACATTTCAGATATTTTGAAAACTGCAGGGGGGTTTGGGCAAAACATGACCCATCGCCGTTTTCAGTAATTGGCATATTTTTGGTATGAAACGTCGGAATTTCAAACTGCGAATAGGTGCAGAGAGTCAGAATTCGGATAAAAAATCACGCTCAGGAGTCAAATTTCCGACATTTCAGATATTTTGAAAACTGCAGGGGGGTTTGGGCAAAATATGACCCATCGCCGTTTTCAGTAATTGGCATATTTTCGGTTTGAAACGTCGTAATTTGAAACTGAAAATAGGTGCAGAGAGTCAGAATTCGGGTCAAAAATTACGCTCAGGAGTCAAGTTTCCGACATTTCAAACATTTTGAAAACTGCAGGGGGGTTTGGGCAAAATATGACCCATCGCCGTTTTCAGTAATTGGCATATTTTCGGTATAAAAAGTCGTAATTTGAAACTGAAAATAGGTGCAGAGAGTCAGAATTCGGATAAAAAATCACGCTCAGGAGTCAAATTTCAGACATTTTGAAAACTGCAGGGGGGTTTGGGCAAAATATGACCCATCGCGGTTTACAGTAATTGTCATATTTTCGGTATGAAACGTCGTAATTTGAAACTGAAAATTGGTGCAGAGAGTCAGAATTCGGCTCAAAAATCACGCTCAGGAGTCAAATTTCCGACATTTCAGACATTTGGAAAACTGCAGGGGGGTGGGCAAAATATGACCCATCGCAGTTTACAGCAATTGGCATATTTTCGGTATGAAACTTTGTAATTTGAAACTGAAAATAGGTGCAGAGAGTCAGAATTCGGCTCAAAAATCACGCTCAGGAGTCAAATTTCCGATTTTTAAGACATTTTTAAAACTGCAGGGGGGTTTGGGCAAAATATGACCCATCGCCGTTTTCAGTAATTGGCATATTTTCGGTATAAAAAGTCGTAATTTGAAACTGAAAATAGGTGCAGAGAGTCAGAATTCGGATGAAAAATCACGCTCAGGAGTCAAATTTCCGACATTTCAGACATTTTGAAAACTGCAGAGGGGTTTGGGCAAAATATGACCCATCGCCGTTTTGAGTAATTGGCATATTTTCGGTATAAAAAGTCGTAATTTGAAGCTGAAAATAGGTGCAGAGAGTCAGAATTCGGATAAAAAATCACGCTCAGGAGTCAAATTTCAGACATTTCAGACATTTAGAAACCTGCAGGGGGGTTTGGGCAAAATATGACCCATCGCCGTTTACAGTAATTGTCATATTTTCGGTATGAAACGTCGTAATTTGAAACTGAAAATTGGTGCAGAGAGTCAGAATTCGGCTCAAAAATCACGCTCAGGAGTCAAATTTCCGACATTTCAGACATTTGGAAAACTGCAGGGGGGTGGGCAAAATATGACCCATCGCAGTTTACAGAAGTTGGCATATTTTCGGTATGAAACGTTGTAATTTGAAACTGAAAATAGGTGCAGAGAGTCAGAATTCGGCTCAAAAATCACGCTCAGGAGTCAAATTTCCGACATTTAAGACATTTTTAAAACTGCAGGGGTGTTTGGTCAAAATATGACCCATCGCCGTTTTCAGTAATTGGCATATTTTCGGTATAAAAAGTCGTAATTTGAAACTGAAAATAGGTGCAGAGAGTTAGAATTCGGATGAAAAATCACGCTCAGGAGTCAAATTTCCGACATTTTAGACATTTTGAAAACTGCAGAGGGGTTTGGGCAAAATATGACCCATCGCCGTTTTCAGTAATTGGCATATTTTCGGTATAAAATGTCGTAATTTGAAACTGAAAATAGGTGCAGAGAGTCAGAATTCGGCTCAAAAATCACGCTCAGGAGTCAAATTTCCGACATTTCAGACATTTTGAAAACTGCAGGTGGGTTTGGGCAAAATATGACCCATCGCCGTTTACAGTAATTGGCATATTTTCGGTATGAAACGTCGTAATTTGAAACTGAAAATAGGTGCAGAGAGTCAGAATTCGGCTCCAAAGTCATGCTCAGGAGTCAAATTTCCGACATTTCAGACATTTTAAAAACTGCAGGGGGGTTTGGGCAAAATATGACCCATCGCCGTTTTCAGTAATTGGCATATTTTCGGTATGAAACTTCATAATTTGAAACTGAAAATAGGTGCAGAGAGTCAGAATTCGGATAAAAAATCACGCTCAGGAGTCAAATTTCCGACATTTTAGACATTTTGAAAACTGCAGGGGGGTTTGGGCAAAATATGATTCATCGCCGTTTACAGTAATTGGCATATTTTCGGTATGAAACGTCGTAATTTGAAACTGAAAATAGGTGCAGAGAGTCAGAATTCGGATAAAAAATCACGATCAGGAGTCAAATTTCCGACATTTCGGACATTTTGAAAACTGCAGGGGGGTTTGGGCAAAATATGACCCATCGACGTTTACAGTAATTGGCATATTTTCGGTATGAAACGTCGTAATTTGAAACTGAAAATAGGTGCAGAGAGTCAGAATTCGGCTCAAAAATCACGCTCAGGAGTCAAATTTCCGACATTTCAGACATTTTGAAAACTGCAGGGGGGTTTGGGCAAAATATGGCCCATCGCTGTTTACAGTAATTGGCATATTTTCGGTATGAAACGTCGTAAT
Source organism: Procambarus clarkii (assembly GCF_020424385.1). Lineage (NCBI taxonomy): Eukaryota > Metazoa > Arthropoda > Malacostraca > Decapoda > Cambaridae > Procambarus > Procambarus clarkii. The sequence continues at coordinate 14,505 of NW_025568235.1, forward strand.
TTGAAACTAAAAATAGGCGCAGAGAATCAGAATACGACTCAAAAATAACGCTCAGGAGTCAAATTTCCGACATTTCAGACATTTTGAAAACTGTAGGGGGGTTTGGGCAAAATATGACCCATTGCCGTTTTCAGTAATTGGCATATTTTCGGTATGAAACGTCGTAATTTGAAACTAAAAATAGGTGCAGAGAGTCAGAATTTGGCTCAAAAATCACGCTCAGGAGTCAAATTTCCGACATTTCGGACATTTTGAAAACTGCAGGGGGGTGTTACGGACCCGAGCCCAACGTCCGAGCACGGAGCAGTGAAGACCACGCCATCTGTGGGTCAGCTCCCGAAATCCCCTCCAAATGGACGGCGCCATCATGTGAGGACAGGAAATAACAGCCACAAGGGCTAGTTTCCCGTCCTGATCAGCTCATAACACAGCCGCTGCTGACCTCTGGTGAGGTGGAGCTTAGACAGCAACGCCATCTATGGAGTGGATACGTCGGGCGTTTGTGTCTAAGCCTGTAAGTAAGGTGTCCTAGTGTGTCCCTGTTACTGATGACGTGTCTGATTACAAAGTCGACCTGGGACTGCTGTAATGGAAGTTGGATCAGTCTACCCAAGGCAGTTGTCTTGTCTCCAAGTGTTTGCTGCAGCAGCTGCGAGTCGCCCCCCGGATGAACACTGTGGTGTTACCCTGCCTGTGACGTGGCAGTTGAGGGATTGTAGTACCCGGGACTGACTGGTGGAGACGCTTAACCACTGGGGTGTTGTGGCGAGGAGAGTGGTCTGTGGGATCACACGAGGCTCCTGACTAGGGTTCGCGACCTTAGTATCGATCGTGGAGTGGCCTAACCAGCGTCGCTGATTGGAACCTGCCAGCTACCGGCTGGACTTGTGGTTGATGGCCTCCGTGACAGTGCCCCCAGTGGAACTGTGATTTGGCTGGCCTGTGGCCAGGGTAGACTCAAAAGGATCGAAGGATTCATAGTGAGGCCACAAGAGCACCAAGAGCTTAGCATCGTGAGCACCGTGAATGTCCAGAGTCTTCAGAAGAAGACAACGTTGTGTATTCTAGTGTTTATACCTCCCCCTTGTGTAATCTTTTATATATTATTTATGGTGACGGTGTTAATTATAGTATTAAGTTTTTGCCTTTATTTCCCTGCCCCTTTAATTTACTTGCGTTACGGATCACATCCCTTGAAAGCCACTACTAGCTTGGGGCCGGATACCCAAACTCTACTTACATCAGAGAAAGAACCCGGTTGCGACCCGAGAGGGCCGTAACATAATTGGCATCCCCAGCGGGATCCGACCCCTTGTCAAGTATGTTTGACAGGGGTGGTGAAGTGGCGCAATCCCTGTAAATAATTCCCCCTGTGTGTGACTATTAGGACGTTATACGTCCTGTGCGGTGCTCGGAGTGACTAAGTGCAATATTGTGCAGTGCGGTGCTCGCTGTGATTAAGTGCAATATTGTGTAGTGCGGTGCTCAGAGAGATTCAGTGCAATATTGTAGAGCAAAGTGCTCGCTGTGATTAAGTGCAATATTGTGTAGTGCGGTGCCCGGAGTAATTACGTGCAATATTGGCAAGTGCAGTGTTTGGTGCGGTAAAGTGCAATATTGACGTAGAACAGTGCTCGGTGCGTTAAGTGCTAAAGTGAAAGCGGTGTGTTAAGTGCTAGTGTACCAAGTGACAATGGCAGAAAAATCGACCATCGACGTTCTGGACGATGTTCAGGCTTTTCTGAACAGGGAGGACTGTCTTGCCAGATTAAAATATCTGGGGAAACAGGAACTCGTACTAGTTAGTGCCTACCTGGAGATCAAGATACGAGCCAGTGATTCCCGTGTGAAGATCTTGTCCAAGGTTCACAAGCATTTGAAGGCCGAGGAGAAACAGGAAAGTGAGGCACAAGGTATGAAAGAAAGTGAGGAAGTAGTTTCCACTGAAAAGGAAGATAAAGGCAGTGACATTGACAGCGATGCGGGTGAGCTGAATATAAGTTTACTTACAGTAAAAATGCGAGCCTTGGAAATTAATCGTGAGATAGAATGGAAGAAATTAGAAATGGAAAGAGAGAGACAAGATAAAGAATTAGAGATGAGGCGTTTAGAATTAGAAGAAAGGAAAGCAGAAAGAGAAAGAGAAGAGCGAGAAAGAGAAGAGAAACGAGAGAGAGAAGAACGAGAAAGAGAAAGAGAAGAGCGAGAAAGAGAAGAGAAACGAGAGAGAGAAGAGCGAGAAAGGGAAGAGAAACAGCGAGAGAGAGAAGAAAAAGAAAGACAGAGACAACATGAGCTAGAAGTATTGAGATTAGGTGGTGGGAGGCAAAGAATGGAAACAAGTGTTTTCGATCCGGTGAGGAACATCAAAATGGTCCCAAAATTCAATGAGAAGGAAGTGTCGAAGTTCTTCGCGGCCTTCGAGAAAGTCGCAGCCTCTTTGGAGTGGCCAAGGGAGAATTGGGCCATCATGATACAGCCAGTCTTGACTGGGAAGGCCCAAATCGCCTACTCCACGTTGTCCCTTGACGACTCTGGCGATTACGACAAGGTGAAGAAGGTGGTGCTCATGGCGTACCAATTGGTACCTGAGGCGTACAGGCAAAAGTTTAGGAACCTGAAATAGACCTCAGAGCACACTTTCACCGAATTCGCCACTATCAAGGAGCGACTTTTCCAGGAGTGGTGTGCCTCTCGGAAGGTGGAGACCAAAGAAGACCTCGAGCAGCTCATACTGTTAGAGGATTTCAAAGACTGTCTGTCTGAAGACCTGAAGACGTACTTGGAAGAGCAGCAGGTGGAGACCTTGAGTGCGGCAGCCACCATGGCTGAAGAGTACATTTTAACGCATAGGCCTTCTGCTAAGTATGTCCCAAGGAATTGCCCACGCCGGTTTGACAAACCTCATCAGGAAGAGGAGACCCCCGTCCCACGAAGCGCTGAGAAGACGCCCCCAAGTAGCCCTCGAAGGACTAGTCCTAACAGTCCGAAACACCGTAGTCCGAGGAGGAATATGGTGTGCTGGACTTGTGGGCAGAAAGGGCATGTAGCTGCTATGTGCCGAGGCAGAAGAGGTAACGGCGCTCGTAGGGAGGTGATGTTGATGAGCTGTGTGACACCACCAGCAGGAAGCCAGTCTACTACTACTCAGGAAGAACCAAGTTTGTTCGCCCCTCACACTTCAGGCGGGTATGTATCGAGTGATCATACTGGTAGGTCAGTTGCAGTGCTCAGAGATAGTGGAGCAGCCCAGTCCCTGATCGTGAAAAACTCGTTACCCGAGGGAGTGAGTGTGGAAGGGAGACAAATGGTTATCCTGGTTGGGTTTCCTAGGACACAGTACATCGCCCCCATAGTGCCGGTACATCTCGACTCGCCTTACTTCAGCGGCATATGTGCGTTGGCAGTAGTTGATGCCTTACCTATAGCTGGGATTGACGTGGTACTAGCCAACGACTTGGTGACAGATTGGAGCAACAATCTTCCCAAGGTCGCGGACGAGTCAGCCGGAACAGCAAGGTCTGAGGTAACAGCAGGCAGTGGTAATGTCCAGGTACAGTCAGACCCGGAATCAGGTAATATGTTTAATCCTCCCTCTCACCCACAGATCGACAGCATTATAGCAAAGTCTCCTGATTCTTCTCCCGATAAGGAACATGAGGTTACGATGGTGGGGGCAACTGAGCATGAAGAGAGGTCTCGTATGCAAGCACCCACGGATACCAACGAGTCTGGAGCGAAGGCACCTGAGTACTTGCGGTATGGCAAGATACCACGTTCATCGAACCGGCCAGAGAATCCCCAGACGTCGGAGGCATGTGAGGTATGTTCGAAAGGTCTAGTGCCCTCTTCGGTCCAAACCAGGCTAATGGTTATAGCCGGCTATGGACATTTCAAGCTCAGGAAACTTGTCCCTACGTTAACCAAATGTTTTCCAGCGGTATTTTTTGTTCTTGTGTGTGTTCTCAGTAAGGACCAGTGGACGACCTGACAGATGATGGCTCCCTTGAACATCGTGAAGAGATTTCAGGGATTGGAGATTTGCACTGCGAGTGATGCAGTCAAAGGAGGGACCTGGAAGGTGATGGTAGATACAGGAGGTACGAGATATGATAATAAGAGTGACTGTTTCCGACAGGTTGACACCCCCTGTGTGATTGCTGAGCCTGGATTCAGCGTTATGCGGAACGTTGGTCGACCGGACGGTGGCAGAGCAGACATCATCTACGGTGTACATGCAGCTCTGTTGGAACTAGGTGTGGGCCTAGTAGGCGAGAGTGTAGTAAGTACTGACTTGCCCACTGTCGCTGTCACTCTGAATGATCAGACCCCTGTATTCCAGGTTCCCGTCTCCCTGAAGGACAGCTGGAACGGTACCAGAAATGCCGTTTGTAACCAACCATCATCGGTGTCACAACACAGGGAAGTGTCGATTCACCCCAGATCGTGTCTACACCAATTCTTACTCGAGAGAGGTGAGATTATGCTCCGGATTAACATCTCGGTGGAGGTGTGGAAAAGTATATCAGGCAGGTCATTGCCTTACATCTGCAAGTTTCCTTTGTGCGAGAGTTCCCCAGTAGTACAGTTCTGTGGACAAGACAGCCTCATCACTCCCGTTTATAGTGTACGTGAGTCCATTTGGAGTTGTGTCCCCGTACTAATTTGGTTTGTGTTTCTCTTTATAGAACCCCAAACCAAATTCCTTTTGGTGGGGAGGTGTTACGGACCCGAGCCCAACGTCCGAGCACGGAGCAGTGACGACCACGCCATCTGTGGGTCAGCTCCCGAAACCCCCTCCAAATGGACGGCGCCATCGAGTGAGGACAGGAAATACTAGCCACAAGAGCTAGTTTCCCGTCCTGATCAGCTCATAACACAGCCGCTGCTGACCTCTGGTGAGGTGGCGCTCAGACAGCAACGCCATCTATGGAGTGGATAGGTTGACGTTTGGGTCTGAGCCGGTAAGTGACGTGCCCTAGAGTGTCCCTATTACTGATGACGTGTCTGATTACAGAGTCGACCTGGGACTGCTGTAATGAACGTTGGATGAGTCTACCCAAGGCAGTCATCTTGTCTCCAAGTGTTTGCTGCAGCAGCTGTGAGTCGCCCCCCGGATGAACACTGTGGTGTTAGCCTGCCTGTGAAGTGGCAGTTGAGGGATTGTCATACCCGGGACCGACTGGTGGAGACGCTTAACCACTGGGGTGTTGTGGAAAGGAGAGTGGTCTGTGGGATCACACGAGGCTCCTGACTAGGGTTCGCGACCTTAGTATCGATCGTGGAGTGGCCTAACCAGCGTCGCTGATTGGAACCTGCCAGCTACCAGCTGGACTTGTGGTTGACGGCCTCCACGACGGTGCCCCCAGTGGAACTGTGATTTGGCTGGCCCGTGGCCAGGGTAGACTCAAGAGGATCGAAGGATTCATAGTGAGGCCACAAGAGCACCAAGAGCTTAGCATCGTGAGCACCATGAACGTCCAGAGTCTTCAGAAGAAGACAACGTTGTGTATAATAGTGTTTATACCCCCCCCCCCCCGTGTAATCATTTATATAGTATTTGTGGTGATGGTAATAATTATAGTATTAAGTTTTTGCCTTTATTTCCCTTCCCCTTTAATTTACTTGCATTACAGATCACATCCCTTGAAAGCCACTATTAGCTTGGGGCCGGATGCCCTACCTCTAACAACATCAGAGTAAGAACCCGGTTGCGACCCGAGAGGGCCGTAACAGGTGATAGTAAATGATCCCATCAGGCCGGGCTCATCACCTTCTCTCATATTTCATGTTCACCAGTGTTTATTTACTTAATAACTACGGGTATAATATGTTGCTATTATAAAACTAATTCTACTATCATCAAACACATATTTACTTCAAGTTTCAAGCAGAGAATGCATATATAACTAACACGAAGGACTCTTCTTCACTAGATTCACCAGCTATAATATTTTGGTCATGTTCCAATATCATAAATCGATCCCAGTGTTATGTAGTAGAGAAAAAATGACTTATATCCAGTTTACGTAAAGCTACGAGTGGTCGAAACCACACTTAAATCCCGGAATGAACTTACGAAGGTTTTTCCACTTAGGGTAGCTAGTTGAATACGGACGTAGCCTCCACGAAGGCGTTAAGAGGGAAAACGTTCTTAGCTAAGAGGAAAAACCTTCATAAGTACCTTCCTGAATCCGGCCCCAGACTCTTAGAGATATACTGTTCGTCTCTTGGTACACATTTGAGTATAAGGAATGACCACAGAAGCCCAAAAACTTAGTATTTATCATATATAATTAGTCTGTGAACAATTACATAAAGAATTTATTTCCCATTTCAGTCAATTACTGGTAATGAGTTTATTTTTACCGTGATTACAAAGCCAGGTTACTGATAAACATCACAGTCCACTATGTACATAGAGGTTCACATCCTTCACCCTAATATGTCCATACCGTAGACCAATACCCGTTCACACGTTGGACCCCCTAACTGGTCCACATAAGAAACCTTAACAGATATAACATGTTTGTATCTGTTTATATCTGTCAATCAGTATCAGTATTGTCATTCAGTATCTGTCAATACTTCCTCTATAATACACACCTATGAGTTTGACTACTGCAACGCATCCTCCGAATTGACAGTACCGTTTATAATATTAAGTGTAATAAGTACATTTTCAGACTACTAAGAATAGTACAAAATTACACTTAATTGTGCCTATACATCTACCTCACCATATTTTCTCCTTGTTAAGACACTCAGAATTTGAAAATGAAGTTTTCATGTTTAATTCTATATACTCAAGTTTTAAATAGAAAGAATTTCTTTTTCACTTATATTAAACATTAGATATTATACAAAATTCGAAAATATCCGGAGTTACTTTACAATTTATTGAAAGATTTTAGTTTTGTTTTATTAGTTTTCTAAAACTGTAATATCATTATAGCTATAGGTTAAGTACTAATTGTATTTAAGAAGCAATAAATTGCTTGTACTCATACACTAAGAAGGTAAGGTTAGGTCGTGGTTTTCTATTCAGGTTTTTGGGTAAACCCTAATATTCACAATATTTTGGTGCGATTCTGGCGATTAAATGTATTTATGTACTTAGCATCTAAGAGATTCTCAAATGGGGTAACTCGGATCATATATGTCGATGATATTTTGTTTCAGGGCAAAGATATTTCAAAGGTTCAAACAATGTTGGACAATTTCGGAAACCTGTGTCACCATATGGGACTGGTGGTTAATGAAGTCAAAACTAAGTTTGAATATAGAAGTCAGAGGCCCACTATATTGAAAATAAACGGTAAAAATATATAGAGAGTTAATATATATAAATATTCAGACATATATGTTGGATATACCCTTGAAGCTGAGATGAACAGACTGTTGAGTCAATGTCGGAAGAGATTACAACCTCTGAAGGCCTTGGCATGCTGTGGAAAGGGAGTGGGAGTCCCTGTGCTACCAATGGTATACTTGAGTACTGTAAGATCTCTTATTGATTATGCTGCACCTGTCATTTCTTGTTTTGGTAAAGGTAGGATGAGCAAGTTGGAGAAGGTACAAAATGAAGCCATGAGAATTTTCTTAAGATGCCCAAGAAATGCTATGATTCAGATAATGAGGATGGAGTTGAATCTGCAGAGTATTGGGGATAGAATTGTAGAGATAAATGTAGCCTCTGCCATTAGATTAATGAGAGGTGGGGGAGCTAATGAATTAATCCTCTCGGTTCAAAAGGTGAGAAGTAGTGAACAGTGTATGATGAAGAAGAGAGTATATATGAATACCTTATTTTCTAATGTTATAAAGTATGATGTTATTACAGAGTGTATTGCTGTGCCTAAGAGAAAATTCACACCACCATGGGAGGATTGTAATGTAGATTTAGTAATTACTCCCTTGCAAAATAAAAAATGTATGAAATAGGAGAGCTGAGGGCAACGTATGATTGTATAATTAGAAAATTACCTACAGAAAACACTCTACATGTATATTGTGATGGGTCAGTAGCTAGGGATGGGAAGGCAGGATGTGGAGTCTTGATCAGGGAGTACACTGACATCGGCACTGTAGATACTGTTATTGGACGCCGCTTAACTGACAATGTCTCTTCAACCCAGGCTGAACTCCAAGGAGCATTAGAGTCTTTAAATAGCAGACGCCCAGTATACCAGAATATTGTGATGATAGAGTGTAGAGAGAAAGTTAATAAATTAGAAAAAAACTGGGTATAAAGTAAGATTCATGTGGAACCCTTCACATGTGGAAATACTGTTGAATGAGGTAGTTGATGAGGTAGCAAAGAGAGCCACAGAAAAATTGAGGCATGTTTAGACCAGTTTTTTTTTCATTATTTAAAAAAAATACAATATAAATTACATATACATAAGTTTTACAAGGCAATTATACATTACAATTCTTAGTGAACAAGTGTTTCAGTAGTACAGAACAAGATCTTTAAAAAAAACTGAATGTTATACTTATTTACCTATAAACGAGTTACAAAAATTGGAGAATAAATTTACATTAAAATACAGGGGAAATTATTACATTTATATATATTTTATATAATTCTCAGTAAACAAATTTTCCATATCATCACCGAGCATGAGCCGTAAACCCCAAATGTTATATCTGATCCTGCCTCGCAAGAACTTCAATATTTTGTCTACTGAGTAACCTTCCTGCCTGCTCCTCCCTACTCTCGTCTTGTCAGCTCAATGAAAGTCTTCCCTTACCTAAACTAACGTCATATAATGTTAGTCTCTTCCAAATGACTGACGAAAGCGAATACGTGTAGAGAGCCAGAATTTGGCTACAAAATATGGCTCAGGCCTCGAAATTGGGATTTTTGGGATATTTTGAAAACTGCAGGGGAGTTTGCGCAAAATGTGACTCACTGCCACTTTCAGTACTTGGCATATGTTGGGTATAAAAAGTCGTAATATCAAAATATGAATACGTGCAGAGAACCAGAATTTGGCTACAAAATATGGCTCAGGCCTCGAAATTGGGATGTTTGGGATATTTTGAAAACTGCAGGGGGGATTGAGACAAATGTGACCAAACGCATTGGCATATGTTGGGTATAAAAAAGTCGTAATTTCAAAATGCGAATACGTGCAGAGAGCCAGAATTTGGCTCCAAAATATGGCTCAGGCCTCGAAATTGGGATATTTGGGATATTTTGAAAACTGCAGGGGAGTTTGTGCAAAATGTGACTCACTGCTGCTTTCAGTACTTGGAAGATGTTGGGTATAAAATTCGTAATTTCAAACTGCGAATATGTGAAGAGAGCCAGAATTTGGCTACAAAATATGGCTCAGGCCTCGAAATTGGGATGTTTGGGATATTTTGAAAACTGCAGGGGAGTTTGCGCAAATTGTGACTCACTGCCACTTTCAGTACTTGGCATATGTTGGGTATAAAAAAGTCGCAATTTCAAACTGCGAATACGTGCAGAGAGCCAGACGTTGGCTCCAAAATATGACTCGGGCCACGATATTGGGATGTTTGGGATATATAGAAAATTGCAGGGAGGATTGGGTGAAATGTGACCAAACGCCGCTTTCAGTACTTGGCATATGTTGGGTATAAAAAAGTCGCAATTTCAAACTGCGAATACGTGCAAAGAGCCAGAATTTGGCTCCAAAACATGGCTAAGGCCTCGAAATAGGGATATTTGGGATATTTTGAAAACTGCAGGGGAGTTTGTGCAAAATGTGACTCACTGCTGCTTTCAGTACTAGGCATATATTGGGTATAAAAAGTCGTAATTTCAAACTGCGAATACGTGCAGAGAGCCAGAATTTGGCTCCAAAATATGGCTCAGGCCTCGAAATTAGTATGTTTGGGATATTTTGAAAACTGCAGGGAGGTTTGGGACAAATATGACCAAACGTCGCTTTCAGTACTTCGGATATGTTGGGTATATAAAACCGTAATTTCAAACTGCGAATACGTGCAGAGAGCCAGAATTTGGCTCCAAAATATGGCTCAGGCCTCGAAATTAGTATGTTTGGGATATTTTGAAAACTGCAGGGAGCTTTGGGACAAATGTGACCAAACGCCGCTTTCAGTACTTGTCATAAGTTGGGTATAAAAAGTCGTAATTTCAAACTGCGAATACGTGCAGAGAGCCAGAATTTGGCTCCAAAATATGGCTCAGGCCTCGAAATTAGTATGTTTGGGATATTTTGAAAACTGCAGGGAGCTTTGGGACAAATGTGACCAAACGCCGCTTTCAGTACTTGTCATAAGTTGGGTATAAAAAGTCGTAATTCCAAACTGCGAATACGTGCAGAGAGCCAGAATTTGGCTCCAAAATATGGCTCAGGCCTTAAAATTGAGATGTTTGGGATATTTTGAAAACTGCAGGGGGGATTGGGACAGATGTGACCAAACGCCGCTTTTAGTACTTGGCATATGTTGGGTATAAAAAGTCGTAATTTCAAACTGCGAATACGTGCAGAGAGCCAGAATTTGGCTACAAAATATGGCTCAGGCCTCGAAATTGGGATTTTTGGGATATTTTGAAAACTGCAGGGGAGTTTGCGCAAAATGTGACTCACTGCCACTTTCAGTACTTGGCATATGTTGGGTATAAAAAGTCGTAATATCAAAATATGAATACGTGCAGAGAACCAGAATTTGGCTACAAAATATGGCTCAGGCCTCGAAATTGGGATGTTTGGGATATTTTGAAAACTGCAGGCGGGATTGAAACAAATGTGACCAAACGCATTGGCATATGTTGGGTATAAAAAAGTCGTAATTTCAAAATGCGAATACGTGCAGAGAGCCAGAATTTGGCTCCAAAATATGGCTCAGGCCTCGAAATTGGGATGTTTGGGATATTTTGAAAACTGCAGGGGAGTTTGCGCAAAATGTGACTCACTGCCACTTTCAGTACTTGGCATATGTTGGGTATAAAAAAGTCGCAATTTCAAACTGCGAATACGTGCAGAGAGCCAGACGTTGGCTCCAAAATATGGCTCAGGCCTCGAAATTGGGATGTTTGGGATATTTTGAAAACTGCAGGGGAGTTTGCGCAAATTGTGACTCACTGCCACTTTCAGTACTTGGCATATGTTGGGTATAAAAAGTCGTAATATCAAAATATGAATACGTGCAGAGAGCCAGACGTTGGCTCCAAAATATGGCTCAGGCCTCGAAATTAGCATGTTTGGGATATTTTGAAAACTGCAGGGAGCTTTGGGACAAATGTGACCAAACGCCGCTTTCAGTACTTGGCATAAGTTGGGTATAAAAAGTCGTAATTTCAAACTACGAATACGTGCAGAGAGCCAGAATTTGGCTCCAAAATATGGCTCAGGCCTCGAAATTGAGATGTTTGGGATATTTTGAAAACTGCAGGGGGGATTGGGACAAATGTGACCAAACGCCGCTTTCAGTACTTGGCATATGTTGGGTATAAAAAGTCGCAATTTCAAACTGCGAATACGTGCAGAGAGCCAGATTTTGGCTCCAAAATATGGCTCAGGCCTCGAAATTGGGATATTTGGGATATTTTGAAAACTGCAGGGGAGTTTGTGCAAAATGTGACTCACTGCTGCTTTCAGTACTTGGCATATGTTGGGTATAAAAAGTCGTAATTTCAAACTGCGAATACGTGCAGAGAGCCAGAATTTGGCTCCAAAATATGGCTCAGGCTTCGAAATTGGAATATTTTGAATATTTCGAAAACTGCAGGGGACTTTGTTCAAAATGTGACTCACTGCCACTTTCAGGACTTGGCATATGTTGGGTATAAAAAGTCGTAATTTCAAACTGAGAATACGTGCAGAGAGCCAGAATTTGGCTCCAAAATATGGCTCAGGCCGCGAAATTGAGATGTTTGGGATATTTTGAAAACTGCAGGGGGGATTGGGACAGATGTGACCAACCGCCGCTTTTAGTACTTGGCATATGTTGGGTATAAAAAGTCGTAATTTCAAACTGCGAATACGTGCAGAGAGCCAGAATTTGGCTACAAAATATGGCTCAGGCCTCGAAATTGGGATATTTGGGATATTTTGAAAACTGCAGAGGAGTTTGTGCAAAATGTGACTCGCTGCTGCTTTCAGTACTTGGCATATGTTGGGTATAAAAAGTCGTAATTTCAAACTGCGAATACGTGCAGAGAGCCAGAATTTGGCTCCAAAATATGGCTCAGGCCTCGAAATTGGGATATTTGGAATATTTCGAAAACTGCAGGGGAGTTTGTGCAAAATGTGACTCACTGCCGCTTTCAAGACTTGGCATATGTTGGGTATAAAAAGTCGTAAATTCAATCTGCGAATACGTGCATAGAGCCAGAATTTGGCTACAAAATATGGCTCAGGCCTCGAAATTGGGATGTTTGGGATATTTTGAAAACTGCAGGGGGGATTGAGACAAATGTGACTAAACGCATTGGCATATGTTGGGTATAAAAAAGTCGTAATTTCAAACTGCGAATACGTGCAGAGAGCCAGAATTTGGCTCCAAAATATGGCTCAGGCCTCGAAATTGGGATATTTGGGATATTTTGAAAACTGCAGGGGAGTTTGTGCAAAATGTGACTCACTGCTGCTTTCAGTACTTGGCATATGTTGGGTATAAAAGTCGTAATTTCAAACTGCGAATACGTGCAGAGAGCCAGAATTTGGCTCCAAAATATGGCTCAGGCCTCGAAATTGGGATGTTTGGGATATTTTGAAAACTGCAGGGGAGTTTGCGCAAATTGTGACTCACTGCTACTCTCAGGACTTGGCATATGTTGGGTATAAAAATCATGAATTCAATCTGCGAATACGTGCAGAGAGCCAGAATTTGGCTCCAAAATATGGCTCAGGCCTCGAAATTGGGATGTTTGGGATATTTTGAAAACTGCAGGGGAGTTTGCGCAAAATGTGACTCACTGCCACTTTCAGTACTTGGCATATGTTGGGTATAAAAAGTCGTAATATCAAAATATGAATACGTGCAGAGAGCCAGACGTTGGCTCCAAAATATGACTCAGGCCTCGATATTGGGATGTTTGGGATATTTAGAAAAGTGCAGGGAGGATTGGGTCAAATGTGACCAAACGCCGCTTTCAGTACTTGGCATATGTTGGGTATAAACAAGTCGCAATTTCAAACTGCGAATACGTGCAGAGAGCCAGAATTTGGCTCCAAAATATGGCTCAGGCCTCGAAATTGGGATATTTGGGATATTTTAAAAACTGCAGGGGAGTTTGTGCAAAATGTGACTCACTGCTGCTTTCAGTACTAGGCATATATTGGGTATAAAAAGTCGTAATTTCAAACTGCGAATACGTGCAGAGAGCCAGAATTTGGCTCCAAAATATGGCTCAGGCCTCGAAATTGGGATCTTCGGGATATTTTGAAAACTGCAGGGAGGTTTGGGACAAATATGACCAAACGTCGCTTTCAGTACTTCGGATATGTTGGGTATATAAAACCGTAATTTCAAACTGCGAATACGTGCAGAGAGCCAGAATTTGGCTCCAAAATATGGCTCAGGCCTCGAAATTAGTATGTTTGGGATATTTTGAAAACTGCAGGGAGCTTTGGGACAAATGTGACCAAACGCCACTTTCAGTACTTGTCATAAGTTGGGTATAAAAAGTCGTAATTTCAAACTGCGAATACGTGCAGAGAGCCAGAATTTGGCTCCAAAATATGGCTCAGGCCTCGAAATTGGGATGTTTGGGATATTTTGAAAACTGCAGGGAGCTTTGGGACAAATGTGACCAAACGCCGCTTTTAGTACTTGGCATATGTTGGGTATAAAAAGTCGTAATTTCAAACTGCGAATACGTGCAGAGAGCCAGAATTTGGCTACAAAATATGGCTCAGGCCTCGAAATTGGGATTTTTGGGATATTTTGAAAACTGCAGGGGAGTTTGCGCAAAATGTGACTCACTGCCACTTTCAGTACTTGGCATATGTTGGGTATAAAAAGTCGTAATATCAAAATGCGAATACGTGCAGAGAGCCAGAATTTGGCTACAAAATATGGCTCAGGCCTCGAAATTGGGATGTTTGGGATATTTTGAAAACTGCAGGGGGGATTGAGACAAATGTGACCAAACGCATTGGCATATGTTGGGTATAAAAAAGTCGTAATTTCAAAACTGCGAATACGTGCAGAGAGCCAGAATTTGGCTCCAAAATATGGCTCAGGCCTCGAAATTGGGATATTTGGGATATTTTGAAAACTGCAGGGGAGTTTGTGCAAAATGTGACTCACTGCTGCTTTCAGTACTTGGCATATGTTGGGTATAAAAGTCGTAATTTCAAACTGCGAATACGTGCAGAGAGCCAGAATTTGGCTACAAAATATGGCTCAGGCCTCGAAATTGGGATGTTTGGGATATTTTGAAAACTGCAGGGGAGTTTGCGCAAATTGTGACTCACTGCCACTTTCAGTACTTGGCATATGTTGGGTATAAAAAAGTCGTAATTTCAAACTGCGAATACGTGCAGAGAGCCAGACGTTGGCTCCAAAATATGACTCAGGCCTCGATATTGGGATGTTTGGGATATTTAGAAAACTGCAGGGAGGATTGGGACAAATGTGACCAAACGCCGCTTTCAGTACTTGGCATATGTTGGGTATAAAAAAGTCGCAATTTCAAACTGCGAATACGTGCAAAGAGCCAGAATTTGGCTCCAAAACATGGCTAAGGCCTCGAAATTGGGATATTTGGGATATTTTAAAAACTGCAGGGGAGTTTGTGCAAAATGTGACTCACTGCTGCTTTCAGTACTTGGCATATGTTGGGTATAAAAAGTCGTAATTTCAAACTGCGAATACGTGCAGAGAGCCAGAATTTGGCTCCAAAATATGGCTCAGGCCTCGAAATTGGGATATTTGGGATATTTCGAAAACTGCAGGGGAGTTTGTGCAAAATGTGACTCACTGCTACTTTCAGGACTTGGCATATGTTGGGTATAAAAAGTCATAAATTCAATCTGCGAATACGTGCATAGAGCCAGAATTTGGCTCCAAAATATGGCTCAGGCCTCGAAATTGGGATGTTTGGGATATTTTGAAAACTGCAGGGGAGTTTGCGCAAAATGTGACTCACTGCCACTTTCAGTACTTGGCATATGTTGGGTATAAAAAGTCGTAATATCAAAATATGAATACGTGCAGAGAGCCAGACGTTGGCTCCAAAATATGACTCAGGCCTCGATATTGGGATGTTTGGGATATTTAGAAAACTGCAGGGAGGATTGGGTCAAATGTGACCAAATGCCGCTTTCAGTACTTGGCATATGTTGGGTATAAAAAGTCATAAATTCAATCTGCGAATACGTGCATAGAGCCAGAATTTGGCTCCAAAATATTGCTCAGGCCTCGAAATTGGGATATTTGGGATATTTTGAAAACTGCAGGGGAGTTTGTGCAAAATGTGACTCACTGCTGCTTTCAGTACTTGGCATATGTTGGGTATAAAAAGTCGTAATTTCAAACTGCGAATACGTGCAGAGAGCCAGAATTTGGCTCCAAAATATGGCTCAGGCCTCGAAATTGGTATATTTGGGATATTTCGAAAACTGCAGGGGACTTTGTTCAAAATGTGACTCACTGCTGCTTTCAGTACTTGGCATATGTTGGGTATAAAAAGTCGTAATTTCAAACTGCGAATACGTGCAGAGAGCCAGAATTTCGCTCCAAAATATGGCTCAGGCCTCGAAATTGAGATGTTTGGGATATTTTGAAAACTGCAGGGGGGATTGGGACAGATGTAACCAAACGCCGCTTTTAGTACTTGGCATATGTTGGGTATAAAAAGTCGTAATTTCAAACTGCGAATACGTGCAGAGAGCCAGAATTTGGCTACAAAATATGGCTCAGGCCTCGAAATTGCGAAATGTTTTGGATTTTTTGAAAACTGCAGGGAGCTTCGGGACAAATGTGACCAAACGCCGCTTTCAGTACTTGGCATATGTTCGGTATAAAAAGTCGTAATTTCAAACTGCGAATATGTGCAGAGAGCTAGAATTTGGCTACAAAATATGGCTCAGGCCTCGAAATTGGGATGTTTGGGATATTTTGAAAACTGCAGGGGAGTTTGCGCAAAATGTGACTCACTGCCACTTTCAGTACTTGGCATATGTTGGGTATAAAAAGTCGTAATATCAAAATATGAATACGTGCAGAGAGCCAGAATTTGGCTCCAAAATATGGCTCAGGCCTCGAAATTGGGATGTTTGGGATATTTAGAAAACTGCAAGGAGGTTTGGGACAAATGTGACCAAACGCCGCTTTCAGTACTTGGCATATGTTGGGTATAAAAAAGTCGTAATTTCAAACTGCGAATACGTGCAGAGAGCCAGAATTTGGCTCCAAAATATGGCTCAGGCCTCGAAATTGGGATGTTTGGGATATTTTGAAAACTGCAGGGGGGATTGGGACAAATGTGACCAAACGCCGCTTTCAGTACTTGGCATATGTTGGGTATAAAAAGTCGTAATTTCAAACTGCGAATACGTGCAGAGAGCCAGAATTTGGCTCCAAAATATGGCTCAGGCCTCGAAATTGGGATATTTGGGATATTTTGAAAACTGCAGGGGAGTTTGTGCAAAATGTGACTCACTGCCACTTTCAGGACTTGGCATATGTTGGGTATAAAAAGTCGTAATTTCAAACTGCGAATACGTGCAGAGAGCCAGAATTTGGCTCCAAAATATGGCTCAGGCCTCGAAATTGGGATGTTTGGGATATTTTGAAAACTGCAGGGAAGTTTGGGACAAATGTGACCAAACGCCGCTTTCAGTACTTGGCATATGTTGGGTATAAAAAGTCGTAATTTCAAACTGCGAATACGTGCAGAGAGCCAGAATTTGGCTCCAAAATATGGCTCAGGCCTCGAAATTGGGATGTTTGGGATATTTTGAAAATTGCAGGGGGGATTGGGACAAATGTGACCAAACGCCGCTTTCAGTACTTGGCATATGTTGGGTATAAAAAGTCGTAATTTTAAACTGCGAATACGTGCAGAGAGCCAGAATTTGGCTCCAAAATATGGCTCAGGCCTCGAAATTGGGATATTTGGGATATTTTGAAAACTGCAGGGGAGTTTGTGCAAAATGTGACTCACTGCTGCTTTCAGTACTTGGCATATGTTGGGTATAAAAAGTCGTAATTTCAAACTGCGAATACGTGCAGAGAGCCAGAATTTGGCTCCAAAATATGGCTCAGGCCTCGAAATTGGGATATTTGGGATATTTCGAAAACTGCAGGGGAGTTTGTTCAAAATGTGACTCACTGCCGCTTTCAGTACTTGGCATATGTTGGGTATAAAAAGTCGTAATTTCAAACTGCGAATACGTGCAGAGAGCCAGAATTTGGCTCCAAAATATGGCTCAGGCCTCGAAATTGGGATGTTTGGGATATTTTGAAAACTGCGGGGGAGTTTGCTCAAAATGTGACTCACTGCCACTTTCAGTAATTGGCATATGTTATGTATAAACTGTCGTAATTTCAAAATGCGAATACGTGCAGAGAGCCAGACGTTGGCTCCAAAATATGGCTCAGGCCTCGAAATTATGATGTTTGGGATATTTTGAAAACTGCAGGGACGGTTTGGGACAAATGTGACCAAACGCCGCATTCAGTACTTGGCATATGTTGGGTATAAAAAGTCGTAATTTCAAACTGCGAATACGTGCAGAGAGCCAGAATTTGGCTCCAAAATATGGCTCAGGCCTCGAAATTGGGATGTTTGGGATATTTTGAAAACTGCAGGGGGGATTGGGACAAATGTTACCAAACGCCGCTTTCAGTACTTGGCATATGTTGGGTATAAAAAGTCGTAATTTCAAACTGCGAATACGTGCAGAGAGCCAGAATTTGGCTCCAAAATATTGCTCAGGCCTCGAAATTGGGATGTTTGGGATATTTTGAAAATTGCAGGGGGGATTGAGACAAATGTGACCAAACGCTTTCATTGGCATATGTTGGGTATAAAAAGTCGTAATTTCAAACTGCGAATACGTGCAGAGAGCCAGAATTTGGCTCCAAAATATGGCTCAGGCCTCGAAATTGGGATATTTGGGATATTTTGAAAACTGCAGGGGAGTTTGTGCAAAATGTGGCTCACTGCCACTTTCAGGACTTGGCATATGTTGGGTATAAAAAGTCGTAATTTCAAACTGCGAATACGTGCAGAGAGCCAGAATTTGGCTCCAAAATATGGCTCAGGCCTCGAAATTGGGATGTTTGGGATATTTTGAAAACTGCAGGGAAGTTTGAGACAAATGTGACCAAACGCCGCTTTCAGTACTTGGCATATGTTGGGTATAAAAAGTCGTAATTTCAAACTGCGAATACGTGCAGAGAGCCAGAATTTGGCTCCAAAATATGGCTCAGGCCTCGAAATTGGGATGTTTGGGATATTTTGAAAACTGCAGGGGGGATTGGGACAAATGTGACCAAACGCCGCTTTCAGTACTTGGCATATGTTGGGTATAAAAAGTCGTAATTTCAAACTGCGAATACGTGCAGAGAGCCAGAATTTGGCTCCAAAATATGGCTCAGGCCTCGAAATTGGAATATTTGGGATATTTTGAAAACTGCAGGGGAGTTTGTGCAAAATGTGACTCACTGCTGCTTTCAGTACTTGGCATATGTTGGGTATAAAAAAGTCGTAATTTCAAACAGCGAATACGGGCAGAGAGCCAGAATTTAGCTCCAAAATATGGCTCAGGCCTCGAAATTGGAATATTTGGGATATTTCGAAAACTGCAGGGGAGTTTGTTCAAAATGTGACTCACTGCCACTTTCAGTACTTGCATATGTTGGGTATAAAAATCGTAATTTCAAACTGCGAATACGTGCAGAGAGCCAGAATTTGGCTCCAAAATATGGCTCAGGCCTCGAAATTGAAATATTTGGGATATTTTGAAAACTGCAGGGGAGTTTGTGCAAAATGTGACTCACTACCGCTTTCAAAACTTGGAATATGTTGGATATAAAAAGTCTTAATATCATACTGCGAATACGTGCAGAGAGCCAGAATTTGGCTCCAAATTATGGCTCAGGCCTCGAAATTGAGATGTTTGGGATATTTTGAAAACTGCAGGGGAGTTTGCGCAAAATGTGACTCACTGCCACTTTCAGTACTTGGCATATGTTGGGTATAAAAAGTCGTAATTTCAAAATGAGAATACGTGCAGAGAGCCAGAATTTGGCTCCAAAATATGGCTCAGGCCTCGAAATTGGGATGTTTGGGATATTTTGAAAACTGCAGGGAGGTTTGGGACAAATGTGACCAAACGCCGCTTTCAGTACTTGGCATATGTTGGGTATAAAAAGTCGTAATTTCAAACTGCGAATACGTGCAGAGAGCCAGAATTTGGCTCCAAAATATGGCTCAGGCCTCGAAATTGGGATGTTTGGGATATTTTGAAAACTGCAGGGGGGTTTGGGACAAATGTGACCAAACGCCGCTTTCAGTACTTGGCATATGTTGGGTATAAAAAGTCGTAATTTCAAACTGCGAATACGTGCAGAGAGCCAGAATTTGGCTCCAAAATATGGCTCAGGCCTCGAAATTGGGATGTTTGGGATATTTTGAAAACTGCAGGGGGTTTGAGACAAATGTGACCAAACTGCCGCTTTCAGTACTTGGCATATGTTGGGTATAAAAAGTCGTAATTTCAAACTGCGAATACGTGCAGAGAGCCAGAATTTGGCTCCAAAATATGGCTCAGGCCTCGAAATTGGGATATTTGGGATATTTTGAAAACTGCAGGGGAGTTTGTGCAAAATGTGACTCACTGCCGCTTTCAGTACTTGGCATATGTTGGGTATAAAAAGTCGTAATTTCAAACTGCGAATACGTGCAGAGAGCCAGAATTTGGCTCCAAAATATGGCTCAGGCCTCGAAATTGGGATGTTTGGGATATTTTGAAAACTGCAGGGGAGTTTGGGACAAATGTGACCAAACGCCGCTTTCAGTACTTGGCATATGTTGGGTATAAAAAGTCGTAATTTCAAACTGCGAATACGTGCAGAGAGCCAGAATTTGGCTCCAAAATATGGCTCAGGCCTCGAAATTGGGATGTTTGGGATATTTTGAAAACTGCAGGGGGGATTGGGACAAATGTGACCAAACGCCGCTTTCAGTACCTGGCATATGTTGGGTATAAAAAGTCGTAATTTCAAACTGCGAATACGTGCAGAGAGCCAGAATTTGGCTCCAAAATATGGCTCAGGCCTCGAAATTGGGATATTTGGGATATTTTGAAAACTGCAGGGGAGTTTGTGCAAAATGTGACTCACTGCCGCTTTCAGTACTTGGCATATGTTTGGTATAAAAAGTCGTACATTAAAACTGGGAGTACGTGCAGAGAGCCACAATTTGGCTCCAAAATATGGCTCAGGCCTCGAAATTGGGATATTTGGAATATTTTAAAACTGCAGTGGAGTTTGTGCAAAATGTGACTCACTGCCACTTTCAGTATTTGGCATATGTTGGGTATAAAAAATCGTAATTTCAAACTGCGAATACGTCCAGAGTGCCAGAATTCACTCCAAAATATGGCTCAGGCCTCGATATTGGGATGTTTGGAATCGTTTGAAAACTGCAGGGGAGTTTGTGCAAAATGTGACTCACTGCCGCTTTCAGTACTTGGCATATCTTGGGTATAAAAAGTCGTAATTTCAATCTGCGAATACGTGCATAGAGCCAGAATTTGGCTCCAAAATATGGCTCAGGCCTCGAAATTGGGATGTTTGGGATATTTTGAAAACTGCAGGGGAGTTTGTGCAAAATGTGACGCACTGCTGTTTTCAGTACTTGGCATATGTTGGGTATAAACAAGTCGCAATTTCAAACTGCGAATACGTGCAGAGAGCCAGAATTTGGCTACAAAATATGGCTCAGGCCTCGAAATTGGGATGTTTGGGATATTTTGAAAACTGCAGGGGGGTTTGAGACAAATGTGACCACTGCCGCTTTCAGTACTTGGCATATGTTGGGTATAAAAAAGTCGTAATTTCAAACTGCGAATACGTGCAGAGAGCCAGAATTTGGCTCCAAAATATGTTTCAGGCCTCGAAATTGGGATGTTTGGGATATTTTGAAAACTGGAGGGGGTGTTTGGGACAAATATGACCAAACGCCACTTTCAGTACTTGGCCTATGTTGGGTATAAAAAGTGGTAATTTCAAACTGCGAATACGTGCAGAGAGCGAGAATTTGGCTCCAAAATATGGCTCAGGCCTCGAAATTGGGATGTTTGGGATATTTTGAAAACTGCAGGGGAGTTTGGGACAAATGTGACCAAACGCCGCTTTCAGTACTTGGCATATGTTGGGTATAAAAAGTCGTAATTTCAAACTGCGAATACGTGCAGAGAGCCAGAATTTGGCTCCAAAATATGGCTCAGGCCTCGAAATTGGGATATTTGGGATATTTTGAAAACTGCAGGGGAGTTTGTGCCAAATGTGACTCACTGCCGCTTTCAGTACTTGGCATATGTTGGGTATAAAAAGTCGTAATTTCAAACTGCAAATACGTGCAAAGAGCCAGAATTTGGCTCCAAAATATAGCTTAAGCTTCGAAATTGGGATATTTGCGATATTTTGAAAACTGCAGGGGGGTTTGTGCCAAATGTGACTAACTGCCGCTTTCAGTACTTGGAATATGTTGGGTATAAAAATTTGTAATTTCAAACTGCGAATACATACAGAGAGCCAGAATTTGGCTCCAAAATATATCTCAGGCCTCGAAATTAATATGTTTGGGATATTTTGAAAACTGCAGGTGGGTTTGGGACAAATGTGACCAAACGCCGCTTTCAGTACTTGGCATATGTTGGGTATAAAAAGTCGTAATTTCAAACTGCGAATACGTGCAGAGAGCCAGAATTTGGCTCCAAAATATGGCTCAGGTCTCGAAATTTGGTTGTTTGGGATATTATGAAAACTGCAGGGTGGTTTGCGACAAATGTCACCAAACGCCACTTTCAGTACTTGGCATATGTTGGGTATAAAAAAGTCGTAATTTCAAACTGCGAATACGTGCAGAGAGCCAGAATTTGGCTCCAAAATATGGCTCAGGCCTCGAAATTGGGACATTTGGGATATTTTGAAAACTGCAGGGGAGTTTGTGGACAAATGTGACTCACTGCCGCTTTCAGTACTTGGCATATGTTGGGTATAAAAAGTCGTAATTTCAAACTGCGAATACGTGCAGAGAGCCAGAATTTGGCTCCAAAATATGGCTCAGGCCTCGAAATTGGGATGTTTGGGATATTTTGAAAACTGCAGGGGAGTTTGCGAAAAATGTGACTCACTGCCGCTTTCAGTACTTGGCATATGTTGGGTATAAAAAGTCGTAATTTCAAACTGCGAATACGTGCAGAGAGCCAGAATTTGGCTCCAAAATATGGCTCAGGCCTCGAAATTGGGATGTTTGGGATATTTTGAAAACTGCAGGGAGGTTTGGGACAAATGTGACCAAACGCCGCTTTCAGTACTTGGCATATGTTGGGTATAAAAAGTCGTAATTTCAAACTGCGAATACGTGCAGAGAGCCAGAATTTGGCTCCAAAATATGGCTCAGGCCTCGAAATTGGGATATTTGGGATATTTTGAAAACTGCAGGGGAGTTTGTGCAAAATGTGACTCACTGCCGCTTTCAGTACTTGGCATATGTTGGGTATAAAAAGTCGTAATTTCAAACTGCGAATACGTGCAGAGAGCCAGAATTTGGCTCCAAAATATGGCTCAGGCCTCGAAATTGGGATGTTTGGGATATTTTGAAAACTGCAGGGGGGTTTGGACAAATGTGACCAAACTGCCGCTTTCAGTACTTGGCATATGTTGGGTATAAAAAGTCGTAATTTCAAACTGCGAATACGTGCAGAGAGCCAGAATTTGGCTCCAAAATATGGCTCAGGCCTCGAAATTGGGATGTTTGGGATATTTTGAAAACTGCAGGGAGTTTGGGACAAATGTGACCAAACGCCGCTTTCAGTACTTGGCATATGTTGGGTATAAAAAGTCGTAATTTCAAACTGCGAATACGTGCAGAGAGCCAGAATTTGGCTACAAAATATGGCTCAGGCCTCGAAATTGAGATGTTTGGGATATTTTGAAAACTGCAGGGGAGATTGGGACAAATGTGACCAAACGCCGCTTTCAGTACTTGGCATATGTTGGGTATAAAAAGTCGTAATTTCAAACAGCGAATACGTGCAGAGAGCCAGAATTTGGCTCCAAAATATGGCTCAGGCCTCGAAATTGGGATATTTGGGATATTTTGAAAACTGCAGGGGAGTTTGTGCCAAATGTGACTCAATGCCGCTCTCAGGACTTGGCATATGTTGGGTATAAAAAGTCGTAATTTCAAACTGCGAATACGTGCAGAGAGCCAGAATTTGGCTCCAAAATATGGCTCAGGCCTCGAAATTGGGATATTTGGGATATTTTGAAAATTGCAGGGGAGTTTGTGCAAAATGTGACTCACTGCCGCTTTCAGTACTTGGCATATGTTGGGTATAAAAAGTCATAATTTCAAACTGCGAATACGTGCATAGAGCCAGAATTTGGCTCCAAAATATGGCTCAGGCTTCGAAATTGGTATTTTTGGGATATTTTAAAAACTGCAGGGGGGAGGGGGGTTTGGGACAAATGTGACCAAACGCCGCTTTCAGTACTTGGTATATGTTGGGTATAAAAATTCATAATTTCAAAATGCGAATACGTGCATAGAGCCCGAATTTGGCTCCAAATAATGGCTCAGGCCTCGAAATTGGGATGTTTGGGATATTTTGAAAAC
The DNA here is from genome assembly GCF_020424385.1 of Procambarus clarkii. NCBI lineage: Eukaryota > Metazoa > Arthropoda > Malacostraca > Decapoda > Cambaridae > Procambarus > Procambarus clarkii. The sequence continues at coordinate 38,311 of NW_025568235.1, forward strand.
TGCAGGGGAGTTTGCGACAAATGTGACCAAACGCCGCTTTCAGTACTTGGCATATGTTGGGTATAAAAAGTCGTAATTTCAAACTGCGAATACGTGCAGAGAGCCAGAATTTGGCTCCAAAATATGGCTCAGGCCTCGAAATTGGGATATTTGGGATATTTTGAAAACTGCAGGGGAGTTTGTGCAAAATGTGACTCACTGCCGCTTTCAGTACTTGGCATATGTTGGGTATAAAAAGTCGTAATTTCAAACTGCGAATACGTGCAGAGAGCCAGAATTTGGCTCCAAAATATGGCTCAGGCCTCGAAATTGGGATGTTTGGGATATTTTGAAAACTGCAGGGGAGTTTGGGCAAAATGTGACTCACTGCCGCTTTCAGTACTTGGCATATGTTGGGTATAAAAAGTCGTAATTTCAAACTGCGAATACGTGCAGAGAGCCAGAATTTGGCTCCAAAATATGGCTCAGGCCTCGAAATTGGGATGTTTGGGATATTTTGAAAACTGCAGGGAGGTTTGGGACAAATGTGACCAAACGCCGCTTTCAGTACTTGGCATATGTTGGGTATAAAAAGTCGTAATTTCAAACTGCGAATACGTGCAGAGAGCCAGAATTTGGCTCCAAAATATGGCTCAGGCCTCGAAATTGGGATATTTGGGATATTTTGAAAACTGCAGGGGAGTTTGTGCAAAATGTGACTCACTGCCGCTTTCAGTACTTGGCATATGTTGGGTATAAAAAGTCGTAATTTCAAACTGCGAATACGTGCAGAGAGCCAGAATTTGGCTCCAAAATATGGCTCAGGCCTCGAAATTGGGATGTTTGGGATATTTTGAAAACTGCAGGGAGGTTTGGGACAAATGTGACCAACGCCGCTTTCAGTACTTGGCATATGTTGGGTATAAAAAGTCGTAATTTCAAACTGCGAATACGTGCAGAGAGCCAGAATTTGGCTCCAAAATATGGCTCAGGCCTCGAAATTGGGATGTTTGGGATATTTTGAAAACTGCAGGGGGGTTTGGGACAAATGTGACCAAACGCCGCTTTCAGTACTTGGCATATGTTGGGTATAAAAAGTCGTAATTTCAAACTGCGAATACGTGCAGAGAGCCAGAATTTGGCTCCAAAATATGGCTCAGGCCTCGAAATTGGGATGTTTGGGATATTTTGAAAACTGCAGGGGGGTTTGGGACAAATGTGACCAAACGCGCTTTCAGTACTTGGCATATGTTGGGTATAAAAAGTCGTAATTTCAAACTGCGAATACGTGCAGAGAGCCAGAATTTGGCTCCAAAATATGGCTCAGGCCTCGAAATTGGGATATTTGGGATATTTTGAAAACTGCAGGGGAGTTTGTGCAAAATGTGACTCACTGCCGCTTTCAGTACTTGGCATATGTTGGGTATAAAAAGTCGTAATTTCAAACTGCGAATACGTGCAGAGAGCCAGAATTTGGCTCCAAAATATGGCTCAGGCCTCGAAATTGGGATGTTTGGGATATTTTGAAAACTGCAGGGGAGTTTGGGACAAATGTGACCAAACGCCGCTTTCAGTACTTGGCATATGTTGGGTATAAAAAGTCGTAATTTCAAACTGCGAATACGTGCAGAGAGCCAGAATTTGGCTCCAAAATATGGCTCAGGCCTCGAAATTGGGATGTTTGGGATATTTTGAAAACTGCAGGGGGGTTTGGGACAAATGTGACCAAACGCCGCTTTCAGTACTTGGCATATGTTGGGTATAAAAAGTCGTAATTTCAAACTGCGAATACGTGCAGAGAGCCAGAATTTGGCTCCAAAATATGGCTCAGGACACAAAATTGGGATATTTGGGATATTTTGAAAACTGCAGGGGAGTTTGTGCAAAATGTGACTCACTGCTGCTTTCAGTACTTGGCATTTCTTGGGTATAAAAAGTCGAATTTCAAACTGCGAATACGTGCAGAGAGCCAGAATTTGGCTCCAAAATATGGCTCAGGCCTCGAAATTGGGATATTTAGGATATTTTGAAAACTGCAGGGGAGTTTGTGCAAAATGTGACTCACTGCCGCTTTCAGTACTTGGCATATGTTGGGTATAAAAAGTCGTAATTTCAAACTGCGAATACGTGCAGAGAGCCAGAAATTGGCTCCAATATATGGCTTAGGTCTCGAAATTGGGATATTTGAGATATTTTGAAAACTGCAGGGGAGTTTGTGCAAAATGTGACTCACTGCCGCTTTCAGTACTTGGCATATGTTGGGTATAAAAAGTCGTAATTTCAAACTTCGAATACGTGCAGAGAGCCAGAATTTGGCTCCAAAATATGGCTCAGGCCTCGAAATTGGGATGTTTGGGATATTTTGAAAACTGCAGGGGAGTTTGCGCAAAATGTGACTCACTGCCACTTTCAGTACTTGGCATATGTTGGGTATAAAAAGTCGTAATTTCAAAATGCGAATACGTGCAGAGAGCCAGAATTTGGCTCCAAAATATGGCTCAGGCCTCGAAATTGGGATGTTTGGGATATTTTGAAAACTGCAGGGAGGTTTGGGACAAATGTGACCAAACGCCGCTTTCAGTACTTGGCATATGTTGGGTATAAAAAGTCGTAATTTCAAACTGCGAATACGTGCAGAGAGCCAGAATTTGGCTCCAAAATATGGCTCAGGCCTCGAAATTGGGATATTTGGGATATTTTGAAAACTGCAGGGGAGTTTGTGCAAAATGTGACTCACTGCCGCTTTCAGTACTTGGCATATGTTGGGTATAAAAAGTCGTAATTTCAAACTGCGAATACGTGCAGAGAGCCAGAATTTGGCTCCAAAATATGGCTCAGGCCTCGAAATTGGGATATTTGGGATATTTCGAAAACTGCAGGGGAGTTTGTGCAAAATGTGACTCACTGCCGCTTTCAGTACTTGGCATATGTTGGGTATAAAAAGTCGTAATTTCAAACTGCGAATACGTGCAGAGAGCCAGAATTTGGCTCCAAAATATGGCTCAGGCCTCGAAATTGGGATGTTTGGGATATTTTGAAAACTGCAGGGAGTTTGGGACAAATGTGACCAAACGCCGCTTTCAGTACTTGGCATATGTTGGGTATAAAAAGTCGTAATTTCAAACTGCGAATACGTGCAGAGAGCCAGAATTTGGCTCCAAAATATGGCTCAGGCCTCGAAATTGGGATGTTTGGGATATTTTGAAAACTGCAGGGGGGTTTGGGACAAATGTGACCAAACGCCGCTTTCAGTACTTGGCATATGTTGGGTATAAAAAGTCGTAATTTCAAACTGCGAATACGTGCAGAGAGCCAGAATTTGGCTCCAAAATATGGCTCAGGCCTCGAAATTGGGATATTTGGGATATTTTGAAAACTGCAGGGGAGTTTGTGCAAAATGTGACTCACTGCCGCTTTCAGTACTTGGCATATGTTGGGTATAAAAAGTCGTAATTTCAAACTGCGAATACGTGCAGAGAGCCAGAATTTGGCTCCAAAATATGGCTCAGGCCTCGAAATTGGGATGTTTGGGATATTTTGAAAACTGCAGGGGGGTTTGGGACAAATGTGACCAAACGCCGCTTTCAGTACTTGGCATATGTTGGGTATAAAAAGTCGTAATTTCAAACTGCGAATACGTGCAGAGAGCCAGAATTTGGCTCCAAAATATGGCTCAGGCCTCGAAATTGGGATATTTGGGATATTTTGAAAACTGCAGGGGAGTTTGTGCAAAATGTGACTCACTGCCGCTTTCAGTACTTGGCATATGTTGGGTATAAAAAGTCGTAATTTCAAACTGCGAATACGTGCAGAGAGCCAGAATTTGGCTCCAAAATATGGCTCAGGCCTCGAAATTGGGATATTTGGGATATTTTGAAAACTGCAGGGGAGTTTGTGCAAAATGTGACTCACTGCCGCTTTCAGTACTTGGCATATGTTGGGTATAAAAAGTCGTAATTTCAAACTGCGAATACGTGCAGAGAGCCAGAATTTGGCTCCAAAATATGGCTCAGGCCTCGAAATTGGGATGTTTGGGATATTTTGAAAACTGCAGGGGGGTTTGGGACAAATGTGACCAACTGCCGCTTTCAGTACTTGGCATATGTTGGGTATAAAAAGTCGTAATTTCAAACTGCGAATACGTGCAGAGAGCCAGAATTTGGCTCCAAAATATGGCTCAGGCCTCGAAATTGGGATATTTGGGATATTTTGAAAACTGCAGGGGAGTTTGTGCAAAATGTGACTCACTGCCGCTTTCAGTACTTGGCATATGTTGGGTATAAAAAGTCGTAATTTCAAACTGCGAATACGTGCAGAGAGCCAGAATTTGGCTCCAAAATATGGCTCAGGCCTCGAAATTGGGATGTTTGGGATATTTTGAAAACTGCAGGGAGTTTGGGACAAATGTGACCAAACGCCGCTTTCAGTACTTGGCATATGTTGGGTATAAAAGTCGTAATTTCAAAC
>NW_025568236.1:0-70921 GCF_020424385.1 Procambarus clarkii
AATTAACACTGAGTGTGGCAGCAACAACAGCAATTAACACTGAGTGTGGCAGCAAACATTAACATAGTGTGGCAGCAACAACAGCAACATTAACACTGAGTGGGGCAGCAATAACAGCAACCATTAACACTGAGTGTGGCAGCAACAACAGCAACATTACACCGAGTGGCAGCTACAACAGCACCATTACCAATGAGTGGAGGCAGCAACAACAGCAACATTAACACTGAGTGTGGCAGCAACATTACCACTGGGTGTGGCAGCAACAACAGCAACATTAACACTGAGTGGTGGCAGCAACATTAACACTGAGTGTGGCAGCAACAACAGCAACATTAACACTGAGTGAGGCAGCAACAACAGCAACATTAACAACGAGTGAGGCAGCAACAACAGCAACATTAACACTGAGTGTGGCAGCAACAAACAGCAACATTAACACTGAGTGAGGCAGCAACAACACCAACATTAACACCGAGTGTGGCAGCAACAACACCAAATTTAACACTGAGTGTGGCAGCAACATTAAAACACTGAGTGTGGCAGCAACATTAACACCGAGTGTGCAGCAACATTAACACAGTGTGGGCAGCAACATTAACACTGAGTGAGGCAGCAACAACAGCAACATAACACTGAGTGAGGCAGCAACAACAGCAACATTAACACTGAGTGAGGCAGCAACAACAGCAACATTAACACTGAGTGGGCAGCAACAACAGCAACATTACCACTGAGTGTGGCAGCAACAACAGCAAAAATTAGCACAGTGTGGCAGCAACAACAGCAACATTAACACTGAGTGGTGGCAGCAACAGCAACATTACACTGATGTGTGGCAGCAACAACAGCAACCTTAACACTGAGGTGAGGCAGCAACAACAACAACATTAACACTGAGTGTGATCAGCAACCAACAGCAACATTAGCGACTGAGTGTGGCAGCAATACAACACCATTAACACAGTGTGGCAGCAACAACAGCACCATTAATGATTACACTGAGTGTGGGGCAGCAACAACAGCAACATTAACACTGAGTGTAGCAGCAACAACAGCAACATTAACACTGAGTGTGGCAGCAACAACAGCAAACTAGACACTGATTTGGCAGCAACAACAGCAACATTAACACTGAGTGTGGCAGCAACATTTACACTGAGTGTGGCAGCAACAACAGCAACATTAACACTGAGTGTGGCAGCAACAACAGCAGCATTAACACTGAGTGTGGCAGCAACAACAGCAACATTAACACTGAGTGAGGCAGCAACAACAGCAACATTAACACTGAGTGTGGCAGCATAACAGCAACATTAACACTGAGTGTGGCAGCAACAACAGCAACATTAACACTGAGTGTGGCAGCAACAACAGCAACATTAACACTGAGTGTGGCAGCAACAACAGCAACATTAACACTGAGTGAGGCAGCAACAACAGCAACATTAACACTGAGTGAGGCAGCAACAACAGCAACATTAACACTGAGTGTGGCAGCAACATTAACACTGAGTGAGGCAGCAACAACAGCAACATTAGCACTGAGTGAGGCAGCAACAACAGCAACATTAGCACTGAGTGTGGCAGCAACAACAGCAAAATTAACACTGAGTGAGGCAGCAAAATTAACACTGAGTGTGGCAGCAACAACAGCAACATTAACACTGAGTGTGGCAGCAACAAGTGTGGGCCAGCAACATTAACACTGAGTGAGGCAGCAAAAACAGCAACATTAACACTGAGTGAGGCAGCAACAACAGCAACATTAACACTGAGTGTGGCAGCAACAACAGCAACATTAACACTGAGTGAGGCAGCAAAATTAACACTGAGTGTGGCAGCAACAACAGCAACATTAACACTGAGTGTGGCAGCAACAACAGCAACGTTAACACTGAGTGTGGCAGCAACAACAGCAACATTAACACTGAGTGTGGCAGCAACAACAGCAACATTAACACTGAGTGAGGCAGCAACAACAGCAACATTAACACTGAGTGGAGCTACAACAGCAACATTAACACTGAGTGAGACAGCAACATTAACACTGAGTGAGGCAGCAACATTAACACTGAGTGAGGCAGCAACATTAACACTGAGTGAGGCAGCAACATTAACACTGAGTGTGGCAGCAACAACAGCAACATTAACACTGAGTGAGGCAGCAACAACAGCAACATTAACACTGATTGAGGCAGCAACAACAGCAACATTAACACTGAGTGAGGCAGCAACAACAGCAACATTAACACTGAGTGAGGCAGCAACCACAGCAACATTAACACTGAGTGAGGCAGCAACCACAGCAACATTAACACCGAGTGAGGCAGCAACATCAGCAACATTAACACTGAGGCAGCAACATCAGCAACATTAACACTGAGTGTGGCAGCAACAACAGCAACATTAACACTGAGTGTGGCAACAACAACAGCAACATTAACACTGAGTGTGGCAGCAACAACAGCAACATTAACACTGAGTGAGGCAGCAACATTAACACTGAGTGTGGCAGCAACAACAGCAACATTAACACTGAGTGAGGCAGCAACATTAACACTGAGTGAGGCAGCAACAACAGCAACATTAACACTGAGTGTGGCAGCAACAACAGCAACATTAAAACGAGTGAGGCAGCAACAACAGCAACATTAACACTGAGTGAGGCAGCAGCACATTAACACTGAGTGTGGCAGCAACAACAGCAACATTAACACTGAGTGTGGCAGCAACAACAGCAACATTAACACTGAGTGTGGCAGCAACAACAGCAACATTAACACTGAGTGAGGCAGCAACATTAACACTGAGTGTGGCAGCAACATTAACACTGAGTGTGGCAGCAACATTAACACTGAGTGTGGCAGCAACAACAGCAACATTAACACTGAGTGTGGCAGCAACATTAACACTGAGTGAGGCAGCAACAACAGCAACATTAACACTGAGTGTGGCAGCAACATTAACACTGAGTGTGGCAGCAACAACAGCAACATTAACACTGAGTGTGGCAGCAACAACAGCAACATTAACACTGAGTGTGGCAGCAACAACAGCAACATTAACACTGAGTGTGGCAGCAACAACAGCAAACATTAACAATGAGTGAGGCAGCAACATTAAACACTGAGTGTGGCAGCAACAACAGCAACATTAACACTGAGTGTGGCAGCAACAACAGCAACATTAACACTGAGTGTGGCAGCAACATTAACACTGAGTGTGGCAGCAACAACAGCAACATTAACACTGAGTGAAGCGGCAGCAACAACTGATGGCAGCAACAACAGCAACATAACACTGAGTGTGGCAGCAACAACAGCAACATTAACACTGAGTGAACATCATTAACACTGAGTGTGGCAGCAGCAACAACAGCAACATTAACACTGAGTGTGGCAAGCAACATAACACTGAGTGTGGCAGCAACAACAACATTAACACTGAGTGTGGCAGCAACATTAACACTGAGTGTGGCAGCAACAACAGCAACATTAACACTGAGTGTGGCAGCAACATTAACACTGAGTGTGGGCAGCAACAACAGCAACATTAACACTGAGTGAGGCAGCAACAACAGCAACATTAACACTGAGTGTGGCAGCAAACAACAGCAACATTAACACTGAGTGTGGCAGCAACAACAGCAACATTAACACTGAGTGTAAGGCAGCAACATTAACACTGAGTGTGGCAGCAACAAACAGCAACATTAACACTGAGTGTGGCAGCAACAACAGCAACATTAACACTGAGTGTGGCAGCAACAACAGCAACATTAACACTGAGTGTGGCAGCACCAACAACAACATTAACACTGAGTGAGGCAGCAACAACAGCAACATTAACACCGAGTGTGGCAGCAACCACAGCAGCATTAACACTGAAGTTGGCAGCAACAACAGCAACATTAACACTGAGTGTGGCAGAACCAACAGCAACATTAACACTGAGTGAGGCAGCAACAACAGCAACATTAACACTGAGTGTGGCAGCAACAACAGCAACATTAACACTGAGTGAGGCAGCAACAACAGCAACATTAACACTGAGTGTGGCAGCAACAACAGCAACATTAACACTGAGTGAGGCAGCAACAACAGCAACATTAACACTGAGTGTGGCAGCAACAACAGCAACATTAACACTGAGTGTGGCAGCAACAACAGCAACATTAACACTGAGTGTGGCAGCAACAACAGCAACATTAACACTGAGTGTGGCAGCAACAACAGCAACATTAACACTGAGTGTGGCAGCAACATTAACATTAACACTGAGTGTGGCAGCAACAACAGCAACATTAACACTGAGTGAGGCAGCAACATTAACACTGAGTGTGGCAGCAACAACAGCAACATTACACTGAGTGTGGCAGCAACAACAGCAACATAAACACTGAGTGCAGCAACAACAGCAACATTAACACTGAGTGTGGCAGCAACAACAGCAACATTAACACTGAGTGTGGCAGCAACAACAGCAACATTAACACTGAGTGTGGCAGCAACAACAGCAACATTAACACTGAGTGAGGCAGCAGCAACATTAACACTGAGTGTGGCAGCAACAACAGCAACATTAACACTGAGTGTGGCAGCAACAACAGCAACATTAACACTGAGTGTGGCAGCAACAACAGCAACATTAACACTGAGTGTGGCAGCAACAACAGCAACATTAACACTGAGTGTGGCAGCAACAACAGCAACATTAACACTGAGTGGGCAGCAACAACAGCAACATTAACACTGAGTGTGGCAGCAACAACAGCAACATTAACACTGAGTGTGGCAGCAACAACAGCAACATTAACACTGAGTGTGGCAGCAACAACAGCAACATTAACACTGAGTGTGGCAGCAACAACAGCAACATTAACACTGAGTGTGGCAGCAACAACAGCAACATTAACACTGAGTGTGGCAGCAACAACAGCAACATTAACACTGAGTGTGGGCAGCAACAACAGCAACATTAACACTGAGTGTGTGCAGCAACAACAGCAACATTAACACTGAGTGTGGCAGCAACAACAGCAACATTAACACTGAGTGTGGCAGCAAACAACAAGCAACATTAACACTGAGTGTGGCAGCAACAACAGCAACATTAACACTGAGTGAGGCAGCAACACCGACAGCAACAGAACATTAACACTGAGTGAGGCAGCAAACAACAGCAACATTAACACTGAGTGTGGCAGCAACAACAGCAAACATTAACACTGAGTGTGGCAGCAACATTAACACTGAGTAAGGCAGCAACAACAGCAACATTAACACTGAGTGTGGCAGCAACAACAGCAACATTAACACTGAGTGTGGCAGCAAACATTAACACTGAGTTGTGCAGCAACAACAGCAACATTAACACTGAGTGAGGCAGCAACAACAGCAACATTAACACTGAGTGTGGCAGCAACAACAGCAACATTAACACTGAGTGTGGCAGCAACAACAGCAACATTACACAGTGAGGCAGCAACAACAGCAACATTAACACTGAGTGTGGCAGCAACATTAACACTGAGTGTGGCAGCAACATTAACACTGAGTGTGGCAGCAACAACAGCAACATTAACACTGAGTGTGGCAGCAACAACAGCAACATTAACACTGAGTGTGGCAGCAACAACAGCAACATTAACACTGAGTGTGGCAGCAACAACAGCAACATTAACACTGAGTGAGGGCAGCAACAACAGCAACATTAACACTGAGTGTGGCAGCAACAACAGCAACATTAACACTGAGTGTGGCAGCAACAACAGCAACATTAACACTGAGTGAGGCAGCAACAACAGCAACATTAACACTGAGAGAAGCAGCAACAACAGCAACATTAACACTGAGTGTGGCAGCAACAACAGCAACATTAACACTGAGTGTGGCAGCAACAACAGCAACATTAACACTGAGTGGTGGCAGCAACAACAGCAACATTAACACTGAGTGTGGCAGCAACAACAGCAACATTAACACTGAGTGAGGCAGCAACAACAGCAACATTAACACTGAGTGAGGAAGCAACATTAACACTGAGTGTGGCAGCAATAACAGCAACATTAACACCGAGTGTGGCAGCAACATTAACACCGAGTGTGGCAGCAACAACAGCAACATTAACACTGAGTAAGGCAGCAACAACAGCAACATTAACATTGAGTGAGGCAGCAACAACAGCAACATTAACACTGAGTGTGGCAACAACAACAGCAACATTAACACTGAGTGTGGCAGCAAACAACAGCAACATTAAGCAACACAGCAACAGTGTGGCAGCAACAACAGCAACATTAACACTGAGTGAGGCAGCAACATTAACCACTGAGTGTGGCAGCAACATTAACACTGAGTGTGGCAGCAACAACAGCAACATTAACACTGAGTGTGGCAGCAACAACAGCAACATTAACACTGAGTGAGGCAGCAACAACACCAACATTAACACTGAGTGTGGCAGCAACAACAGCAACATTAACACTGAGTGTGGCAGCAACATTACCACTGAGTGTGGCAGCAACATTAACACTGAGTGTGGCAGCAACAACAGCAACATTAACACTGAGTGTGGCAGCAACAACAGCAACATTAACACTGAGTGTGGCAGCAACAACAGCAACATTAACACTGAGTGTGGCAGCAACAACAGCAACATTAACACTGAGTGTGGCAGCAACATTAACACTGAGTGTGGCAGCAACAACAGCAACATTAACACTGAGTGTGGCAGCAACATTAACACTGAGTGTGGCAGCAACAACAGCAACATTAACACTGAGTGAGGCAGCAACAACAGCAACATTAACACTGAGTGTGGGCAGCAACATTAACACTGAGTGTGGCAGCAACAACAGCAACATTACACACTGAACACTGATGTGGCAGCAACAACAGCAACATTAACACTGAGTGAGGCAGCATCAACAGCAACATTAACACTGAGTGTGGCAGCAACAACAGCAACATTAACACTGAGTGTGGCAGCAACAACAGCAACATTAACACTGAGTGAGGCAGCAACAACTGCAACATTAACACTGAGTGTGGCAGCAACAAACAGCAATTAACACTGAGTGAGGCAGCAACAACAGCAACATTAACACTGAGTGAGGCAGCAACAACAGCAACATTAACACTGAGTGTGGCAGCAACAAACAGCAACATTAACACAGTGTGGCAGCAACAACAGCAACATTAACACTGAGTGTAGCAGCAACAACAGCAACATTAACACTGAGTGTGGCAGCAACAACAGCAACATTAACACTGAGTGTGGCAGCAACAACAGCAACATTAACACTGAGTGTGGCAGCAACATTAACACTGAGTGAGGCAGCAACAACAGCAACATTAACACTGAGTGAGGCCGCAGCACATTAACACTGAGTGTGGCAGCAACAACAGCAACATTAACACTGAGTGAGGCAGCAACAACAGCAACATTAACACTGAGTGTGGCAGCAACAACAGCAACATTAACACTGAGTGTGGCAGCAACAACAGCAACATTAACACTGAGTGTGGCAGCAACAACAGCACCATTAACACTGAGTGTGGCAGCAACATTACCACTGAGTGTGGCAGCAACATTAACACTGAGTGAGGCAGCAACAACAGCAACATTAACACTGAGTGTGGCAGCAACAACAGCAACATTAACACTGAGTGTGGCAGCAACATTAACACTGAGTGTGGCAGCAACATTAACACTGAGTGAGGCAGCAACAACAGCAACATTAACACTGAGTGTGGCAGCAACAACAGCAACATTAACACTGAGTGTGGCAGCAACAACAGCAACATTAACACTGAGTGTGGCAGCAACATTAACACTGAGTGTGGCAGCAACAACAGCAACATTAACACTGAGTGTGGCAGCAACAGCAATTAACACTGAGTGAGGCAGCAAACAACAGCAACATTAACACTGAGTGTGGCAGCAACAACAGCAACATTAACACTGAGTGTGGCAGCAACATTAACACTGAGTGTGGCAGCAACAACAGCAACATTAACACTGAGTGTGGCAGCAACAACAGCAACATTAACACTGAGTGAGGCAGCAACAACAGCAACATTAACACTGAGTGAGGCAGCAACAACAGCAACATTAACACTGAGTGTGGCAGCAACAACAGCAACATTAACACTGAGTGTGGCAGCAACAACAGCAACATTAACTGAGTGAGGCAGCAGCAACATTAACACTGAGTGTGGCAGCAACATTAACACTGAGTGTGGCAGCAACAACAGCAACATTAACACTGAGTGAGGCAGCAACAACAGCAACATTAACACTGAGTGTGGCAGCAACATTACCACTGAGTGTGGCAGCAACATTAACACTGAGTGTGGCAGCAACAACAGCATCATTAACACTGAGTGTGGCAGCAACATTACCACTGAGTGTGGCAGCAACATTAACACTGAGTGTGGCAGCAACAACAGCAACATTAACACTGAGTGTGGCAGCAACAAAAACACTGAGTGTGGCAGCAACAACAGCAACATTAACACTGAGTGTGGCAGCAACATTACCACTGAGTGTGGCAGCAACATTAACACTGAGTGTGGCAGCAACAACAGCAACATTAACACTGAGTGTGGCAGCAACATTAACACTGAGTGTGGCAGCAACAACAGCAACATTAACACTGAGTGTGGCAGCAAGCAACATTAACACTGAGTGTGGCAGCAACAACAGCAACATTAACACTGAGTGTGGCAGCAACAACAGCAACATTAACACTGAGTGTGGCAGCAACAACAGCAACATTAACACTGAGTGAGGCAGCAACAACAGCAACATTACCCTGAGTGTGGCAGCAACAACAGCAACATTAACACTGAGTGTGGCAGCAACAACAGCAACATTAACACTGAGTGTGGCAGCAACAACAGCAACATTAACACTGAGTGTGGCAGCAACAACAGCAACATTAACACTGAGTGTGGCAGCAACAGCAACATTAACACTGAGTGTGGCAGCAACAACAGCAACATTAACACTGAGTGTGGCAGCAACATTAACACTGAGTGAGGCAGCAACAACAGCAACATTAACACTGAGTGTGGCAGCAACAACAGCAACATTAACACTGAGTGTGGCAGCAACAACAGCAACATTAACACTGAGTGTGGCAGCAACAACAGCAACATTAACACCGAGTGTGGCAGCAACAACAGCAACATTAACACTGAGTGTGGCAGCAACAACAGCAACATTAACACTGAGTGTGGCAGCAACAACAGCAACATTAACACTGAGTGTGGCAGCAACAACAGCAACATTAACACTGAGTGTGGCAGCAACAACAGCAACATTAACACTGAGTGTGGCAGCAACAACAGCAACATTAACACTGAGTGTGGCAGCAACAACAGCAACATTAACACTGAGTGTGGCAGCAACAACAGCAACATTAACACTGAGTGTGGCAGCAACAACAGCAACATTAACACTGAGTGTGGCAGCAACAACAGCAACATTAACACTGAGTGTGGCAGCAACAACAGCAACATTAACACTGAGTGTGGCAGCAACAACAGCAACATTAACACTGAGTGTGGCAGCAACAACAGCAACATTAACACTGAGTGTGGCAGCAACAACAGCAACATTAACACTGAGTGAGGCAGCAACAACAGCAACATTAACACTGAGTGTGGCAGCAACAACAGCAACATTAACACTGAGTGTGGCAGCAACAACAGCAACATTAACACTGAGTGTGGCAGCAACAACAGCAACATTAACACTGAGTGTGGCAGCAACAACAGCAACATTAACACTGAGTGTGGCAGCAACATTACACAACAGCAAACATTAACAATGAGTGTGGCAGCAACAACAGCATCATTAACACTGAGTGTGGCAGCAACAACAGCAACATTAACACTGAGTGAGGCAGCAACAACAGCAACATTAACACTGAGTGTGGCAGCAACAACAGCAACATTAACACTGAGTGTGGCAGCAACATTAACACTGAGTGTGGCAGCAACATTAACACTGAGTGTGGCAGCAACAACAGCAACATTAACACTGAGTGTGGCAGCAACAACAGCAACATTAACACTGAGTGTGGCAGCAACAACAGCAACATTAACAATGAGTGTGGCAGCAACAACAGCAACATTAACACTGAGTGTGGCAGCAACAACAGCAACATTAACACTGAGTGAGGCAGCAACAACAGCAACATTAACACTGAGTGTGGCAGCAACAACAGCAACATTAACACCGAGTGTGGCAGCAACATTAACACCGAGTGAGGCAGCAACAACAGCAACATTAACACTGAGTAAGGCAGCAACAACAGCAACATTAACACTGAGTAAAGCAGCAACAACATCAACATTAACACTGAGTGTGGCAACAACAACAGCAACATTAACACTGAGTGAGGCAGCAACAACAGCAACATTAACACTGAGTGAGGCAACAACAACAGCAACATTAACACAGTGTGGCAGCAACAACAGCAACATTAACACAGTGTGGCAGCAACAACACCAACATTAACACTGAGTGAGGCAGCATCAACAGCAACATTAACACTGAGTGTGGCAACAACAACAGCAACATTAACACAGTGTGGCAGCAACAACACCAACATTAACACTGAGTGAGGCAGCATCAACAGCAACATTAACACTGAGTGTGGCAGCAACAACAGCAACATTAACACAGTGTGGCAACAACAACAGCAACATTAACACTGAGTGTGGCAGCAACATTACCACTGAGTGTGGCAGCAACATTAACACTGAGTGTGGCAGCATCAACAGCAACATTAACACTGAGTGTGGCAGCAACAACACCAACATTAACACTGAGTGAGGCAGCAACAACACCAACATTAACACTGAGTGTGGCAGGAACAACAGCATCATTAACACTGAGTGTGGCAGCAACATTACCACTGAGTGTGGCAGCAACATTAACACTGAGTGAGGCAGCATCAACAGCAACATTAACACTGAGTGTGGCAGCAACAACAGCAACATTAACACTGAGTATGGCAGCAACAACACCAACATTACCACTGAGTGTGGCAGCAACATTAACACTGAGTGTGGCAGCAACAACAGCAACATTAACACTGAGTGTGGCAGCAACAACAGCAACATTAACACTGAGTGTGACAACAACATTAACACTGAGTGTGGCAGCAACAACAGCAACATTAACACTGAGTGTGGCAGCAACAACAGCAACATTAACACTGAGTGTGACAACAACAACAGCAACATTAACACTGAGTGTGACAACAACATTAACACTGAGTGAGGCAGCAACAACAGCAACATTAACACTGAGTGTGGCAGCAACAACAGCAACATTAACACTGAGTAAGGCAGCAACAACAGCATCATTAACACCGAGTGTGGCAGCAACATTAACACTGAGTGTGGCAGCAACAACAGCAACATTAACACTGAGTGTGGCAGCAACATTAACACTGAGTGTGGCAGCAACAACACCAACATTAACAATGAGTGTGGCAACAACAACACCAACATTAACACTGAGTGTGGCAACAACAACAGCAACATGAACACTGAGTGTGGTAGCAACATTAACACTGAGTGTGGCAGCAACAAATAACACAGAGTGTGGCAGCAACAACAGCAACATTAACACTGAGTGTGGCAGCAACATTAACACTGAGTGTGGCAGCAACAACAGCAACATTAACACTGAGTGTGGCAGCAACATTAACACTGAGTGTGGCAGCAACAACAGCAACATTAACACAGTGTGGCAGCAACAACAGCAACATTAACACTGAGTGTGACAACAACAACAGCAACATTAACACTGAGTGTGACAACAACATTAACACTGAGTGAGGCAGCAACAACAGCAACATTAACACTGAGTGTGGCAACAACAACAGCAACATTAACACTGAGTGTGGCAGCAACAACACCAACATTAACACTGAGTGTGGCAGCAACAACACCAACATTAACACTGAGTGTGGCAGCAACAACACCAACATTAACACTGAGTGTGGCAGCAACAACACCAACACTGAGTGTGGCAGCAACAACACCAACATTAACACTGAGTGAGGCAGCAACAACAGCAACATTAACACAGTGTGGCAGCAACAACAGCAACATTAACACTGATTGAGGCAGCATCAACAGCAACATTAACACTGAGTGTGGCAGCAACAACACCAACATTAACACTGAGTGTGGCAGCAACATTACCACTGAGTGTGGCAGCAACAACAGCAACATTAACACTGAGTGTGGCAGCAACAACAGCAACATTAACACTGATTGAGGCAGCATCAACAGCAACATTAACACTGAGTGTGGCAGCAACAACAGAAACATTAACACTGAGTTTGGAAGCAACATTAACACTGAGTGTGGCAGCAACAACAGCAACATTAACACTGAGTGAGGCAGCAACAACCGCAACATTAACACTGAGTGTGGCAGCAACAACAGCAACATTAACACAGTGTGGCAGCAACAACAGCAACATTAACACTGAGTGAGGCAGCAACAACAGCAACATTAACACAGTGTGGCAGCAACAACAGCAACATTAACACTGAGTGAGGCAGCAACAACCGCAACATTAACACTGAGTGTGGCAGCAACAACAGCAACATTAACACTGAGTGTTTCAGCAACAACACGAACATTAACACTGAGTGAGGCAGCAACAACACCAACATTAACACTGAGTGAGGCAGCAACAACAGCAACATTAACACTGAGTGTGGCAGCAACATTAACACCGAGTGTGGCAGCAACATTAACACTGAGTGTGGCAGCAACAACAGCAACATTAACACTGAGGCAGCAACAACACCAACATTAACACTGAGTGTGGCAGCAACAACAGCAACATTAACACTGAGTGAGGCAGCAACATTAACACTGAGTGTGGCAGCAACAACAGCAACATTAACACTGAGTGTGGCAGCAACAACACCAACATTAACACTGAGTGAGGCAGCAACATTAACACTGAGTGAGGCAGCAACATTAACACTGAGGGTGGCAGCAACAACAGCAACATTAACACTGAGTGTGGCAGCAACATTACCCCTGAGTGTGGCAGCAACATTACCACTGAGTGTTGCAGCAACATTAACACTGAGTGAGGCAGCATCAACATCAACATTAACACTGAGTGTGGCAGCAACAACAGCAACATTAACACTGATTGTAGCAACAACATTAACACAGTGTGGCAGCAACAACAGCAACATTAACACTGAGTGTGGCAGCAACAACACCAACATTAACACTGAGTGTGGCAGCAACAACACCAACATTAACACTGAGTGAGGCAGCAACAACAGCAACATTAACACTGAGTGTGGCAGCAACAACAGCAACATTAACACTGAGTGTGGCAGCAACAACAGCAACATTAACACTGAGTGAGGCAGCAACATTAAAACTGAGTGTGGCAGCAACAACAGCAACATTAACACTGAGTGTGGCAACAACAACAGCAACATTAACACTGAGTGAGGCAGCAACAACAGCAACATTAACACTGAGTGTGGCAACAACAACAGCAACATTAACACTGAGTGTGGCAGCAACAACAGCAACATTAACACTGAGTGAGGCAGGCAACAAACCAACATTAACACTGAGTGTGGCAGCAACAACAGCAACATTAACACTGAGTGTGGCAGCAACAACAACAACATTAACACTGAGTGTGGCAGCAACAACAGCAACATTAACACTGAGTGTGGCAGCAACAACAGCAACATTAACACTGAGTGTGAGGCAGCAACAACAACACCAACATTAACACTGAGTGAGGCAGCAACAACAGCAACATTAACACTGAGTGTGGCAGCAACAGTGTAACACTGAGTGAGGCAGCAACAACAGCAACATTAACACTGAGTGAGGCAGCAACAACAGCAACATTAACACTGAGTGTGGCAACAACAACAGCAACATTAACACTGAGTGAGGCAGCAACAACAGCAACATTAACACTGAGTGTGGGCAGCAACAGTGAGGCAGCAACATTAACACTGATTGTGGCAGCAACAACAGCAACATTAACACTGAGTGTGCAGCAGCATTAACAACAGCAACATTAACACTGAGTATGGCAGCAACATTAACACTGAGTGAGGCAGCAACATTAACACTGAGTGTGGCAGCAACATTAACACTGAGTGTGGCAGCAACAACACCAACATTAACACTGAGTGTGGCAGCAACAACAGCAACATTAACACTGAGTGTGGCAGCAACAACAGCAACATTAACACTGAGTGTGAGCAACAACAGCAGCAACATTAACACTGAGTGAGGCAGCAACAACAGCAACATTAACACTGAGTGTGGCAGCAAACAACAGCAACATTAACACTGAGTGTGGCAGCAACAACACTGATGTGAGCAGCAGCAAAACATTAACACTGAGTGTGGCAGCAACAACAGCAACATTAACACTGAGTGTGGCAGCAACAACACCAACATTAACACTGAGTGTGGCAGCAACAACAGCAACATTAACACTGAGTGTGGCAGCAACAACAGCAACATTAACACTGAGTGTGGCAGCATTACACTGACAGCAACATTAACACTGAGTGTGGCAGCAACAACAGCAACATTAACACTGAGTGTGGCAGCAACAACAGCAACATTAACACTGAGTGTGGCAGCAACAACAGCAACATTAACACTGAGTGTGGCAGCAACAACAGCAACATTAACACTGAGTGTGGCAGCAACAACAGCAACATTAACACTGAGTGTGGCAGCAACATTAACACCGAGTGTGGCAGCAACATTAACACTGAGTGTGGCAGCAACAACAGCAACATTAACACTGAGCGATGCAGCAACAACAGCAACATTAACACTGAGTGTGGCAGCAACATCAGCAACATTAACACTGAGTGAGGCAGCAACAACAGCAACATTAACACTGAGTGTGGGCAGCAACAACAGCAACATTAACACTGAGTGTGGCAGCAACATTAACACTGTGTGAGGCAGCAACAACAGCAACATTAACACTGAGTGAGGCAGCAACAACAGCAACATTAACACTGAGTGAGGCAGCAACAACAGCAACATTAACACTGAGTGTGGCAGCAACAACAGTGTGGCCGCAACATTAACACTGAGTGAGGCAGCAACAACAGCAACATTAACACTGAGTGTGGCAGCAACAACAGCAACATTAACACTGAGTGTGGCAGCAACAACAGCAACATTAACACTGAGTGTGGCAGCAACAACAGCAACATTAACACTGAGTGTGGCAGCAACAACAGCAACATTAACACTGAGTGATGGCAGCAACAACAGCAACATTAACACTGAGTGAGGCAGCAACAACAGCAACATAAACACTGAGTGAGCACAACATTAACACTGAGTGTGCCAGCAACATTAACACTGAGTGTGGCAGCAACAACAGCAACATTAACACTGAGTGTGGCAGCAACAACAGCAACATTAACACTGAGTGTGGCAGCAACAACACCAACATTAACACTGAGTGTGGCAGCAACATAACAACAGCAACATTAACACTGAGTGTGGCAGCAACAACAGCAACATTAACACTGAGTGTGGCAGCAACAACAGCAACATTAACACTGAGTGAGGCAGCAACAACAGCAACATTAACACTGAGTGAGGCAGCAACAACAGCAACATTAACACTGAGTGAGGCAGCAACAACAGCAACATTAACACTGAGTGAGCAACATTAACATGCAGCAACAACAGCAACATTAACACTGAGTGTGGCAGCAACAACAGCAACATTAACACTGAGTGAGGCAGCAACAACACCAACATTAACACTGAGTGTGGCAGCACACCGACAGCAACATTAACACTGAGTGAGGCAGCGACAACAGCAACATTAACACTGAGTGAGGCAGCAACAACAGCAACATTAACACTGAGTGTGGCAGCAACAACAGCAACATTAACACTGAGTGAGGGCAGCAACATTAACACTGAGTGTGGCAGCAACAACAGCAACATTAACACTGAGTGTGGCAGCAACAACAGCAACATTAACACTGAGTGGAGGCAGCAACAACAGCAACATTAACACTGAGTGTGGCAGCAACACGAGTGTGGCAGCAACATTAACACTGAGTGTGGCAGCAACAACAGCAACATTAACACTGAGTGAGGCAGCAACAACAGCAACAATATAACACTGAGTGTGGCAGCAACAACAGCAACATTAACACTGAGTGTGGCAGCAACAACAGCAACATTAACACTGACCACTGAGTGTGGCAGCAACATTAACACTGAGTGAGGCAGCAACAACAGCAACATTAACACTGAGTGATGCAGCAACAACAGCAACATTAACACTGAGTGTGGCAGCAACAACAGCAACATTAACACTGAGTGTGGCAGCAACAACAGCAACATTAACACTGAGTGTGGCAGCAACAACAGCAACATTAGCACTGAGTGTGGCAGCAACATTAACACAGTGTGGCAGTGAGGGTGCAGCAACATTAACACTGAGTGTGGCAGCAACAAACAGCAACATTAACACTGAGTGTGGCAGCAACATTAACACTGAGTGTGGCAGCAAACAACAGCAACATTAACACTGAGTGTGGCAGCAACAACAGCAACATTAACACTGAGTGTGGCAGCAACAACAGCAACATTAACACTGAGTGTGGCAGGCGGCAGCAACATCAGCAACATTAACACTGAGTGTGGCAGCAACAACAGCAACATTAACACTGAGTGAGGCAGCAACAACAGCAACATTAACACTGAGTGTGGCAGCAACATTAACACCGAGTGTGGCAGCAACATTAACACTGAGTGTGGCAGCAACAACAGCAACATTAACACTGAGTGTGGCAGCAACAACAGCAACATTAACACTGAGTGTGGCAGCAACATCAGCAACATTAACACTGAGTGTGGCAGCAACAACAGCAACATTAACACTGAGTGTGGCAGCAACAACAGCAACATTAACACTGAGTGTGGCAGCAACAACAGCAACATTAACACTGAGTGAGGCAGCAACAACAGCAACATTAACACTGAGTGAGGCAGCAACAACAGCAACATTAACACTGAGTGAGGCAGCAACAACAGTGTGGCAACATTAACACTGAGTGTGGCAGCAACAACAGCAACATTAACACTGAGTGTGGCAGCAACAACAGCAACATTAACACTGAGTGAGGCAGCAACATCAGCAACATTAACACTGAGTGAGGCAGCAACAACAGCAACATTAACACTGAGTGTGGCAGCAACAACAGCAACATTAACACTGAGTGTGGCAGCAACAACAGCAACATTAACACTGAGTGAGGCAGCAACAACAGCAACATTAACACTGAGTGTGGCAGCAACAACAGCAACATTAACACTGAGTGAGGCAGCAACATTAACACTGAGGGTGGCAGCAACAACAGCAACATTAACACTGAGTGTGGCAGCAACAACAGCAACATTAACACTGAGTGAGGCAGCAACAACAGCAACATTAACACTGAGTGTGGCAGCAACAACAGCAACATTAACACTGAGTGTGGCAGCAAACATTAACACTGAGTGAGTGGCAGCAACAACAGCAACATTAACACTGAGTGAGGCAGCAACAACAGCAACATTAACACTGAGTGTGGCAGCAACAACAGCAACATTAACACTGAGTGTGGCAGCAACATTAACACTGAGTGTGGCAGCACATCAGCAACATTAACACTGAGTGTGGCAGCAACAACAGCAACATTAACACTGAGTGTGGCAGCAACAACAGCAACATTAACACTGAGTGTGGCCAGCAAACAGCAACATTAACACCGAGTGTGGCAGCAACAACAGCAACATTAACACTGAGTGAGGCAGCAACATCAGCAACATTAACACTGAGTGTGGCAGCAACAACAGCAACATTAACACTGAGTGTGGCAGCAACAACAGCAACATTAACACTGAGTGTGGCAGCAACATCAGCAACATTAACACTGAGTGTGGCAGCAACAACAGCAACATTAACACTGAGTGTGGCAGAGCAACAACAGCAACATTAACACTGAGTGAGGCAGAAAACCACAGCAACATTAACACTGAGTGAGGCAGCAACAACAGCAACATTAACACTGAGTGTGGCAGCAACAACAGCAACATTAACACTGAGTGTGGCAGCAACATTAACACTGAGTGTGGCAGCAACAACAGCAACATTAACACTGAGTGAGGCAGCAACAACAGCAACATTAACACTGAGTGTGGCAGCAACAACAGCAACATTAACACTGAGTGTGGCAGCAACAACAGCAACATTAACACTGAGTGTGGCAGCAACAACACCAACATTAACACTGAGTGTGGCAGCAACATTACCACTGAGTGTGGCAGCAACATTATCACTGAGTGTGGCAGCAACATTAACACTGAGTGAGGCAGCATCAACAGCAACATTAACACTGAGTGTAGCAGCAACATCAGCAACATTAACACTGAGTGTGGCAGCAACAACAGCAACATTAACACTGAGTGAGGCAGCAACAACAGCAACATTAACACTGAGTGTGGCAGCAACATTAACACCGAGTGTGGCAGCAACATTAACACTGAGTGTGGCAGCAACAACAGCAACATTAACACTGAGTGATGCAGCAACAACAGCAACATTAACACTGAGTGTGGCAGCAACATCAGCAACATTAACACTGAGTGTGGCAGCAACAACAGCAACATTAACACTGAGTGTGGCAGCAACAACAGCAACATTAACACTGAGTGTGGCAGCAACAACAGCAACATTAACACTGAGTGTGGCAGCAACAACAGCAACATTAACACTGAGTGTGGCAGCAACAACAGCAACATTAACACTGAGTGTGGCAGCAACACACAGCAACATTAACACTGAGTGAGGCAGCAACCAACAGCAACATTAACACTGAGTGTGGCAGCAACAACAGCAACATTAACACTGAGTGTGGCAGCAACAACAGCAACATTAACACTGAGTGAAGGCAGCAAAAACAGCAACATTAACACTGAGTGTGGCAGCAACAACAGCAACATTAACACTGAGTGTGGCAGCAACAACAGCAACATTAACACTGAGTGTGGCAGCAACAACAGCAACATTAACACTGAGTGTGGCAGCAACAACAGCAACATTAACACTGGAGTGAGGCAGCAACAACAGCAACATTAACACTGAGTGTGAGGCAGCAACAACAGCAACATTAACACTGAGTGAGGCAGCAACATCAGCAACATTAACACTGAGTGAGGCAGCAACAACAGCAACATTAACACTGAGTGTGGCAGCAACAACAGCAACATTAACACTGAGTGTGGCAGCAACAACAGCAACATTAACACTGAGTGTGGCAGCAACAACAGCAACATTAACACTGAGTGGAGGGCAGCAACAACAGCAACATTAACACTGAGTGAGGCAGCAACAACAGCAACATTAACACTGAGTGAGGCAACAACAACAGCAACATTAACACTGAGTGAGGCAGCAACAACAGCAACATTAACAATGAGTGAGGCAGCAACAACAGCAACAGTAACACTGAGTGTGGCAGCAACAACAGCAACATTAACACTGAGTGAGGCAGCAACAACAGCAACATTAACACTGAGTGAGGCAGCAACAACAGCAACATTAACACTGAGTGAGGCAGCAACAACAGCAACATTAACACTGAGTGAGGCAGCAACAACAGCAACATTAACACTGAGTGAGGCAGCAACAACAGCAACATTAACACTGAGTGTGGCAGCAACAACAGCAACATTAACAATGAGTGAGGCAGCAACAACAGCAACATTAACACTGAGTGAGGCAGCAACAACAGCAACATTAACACTGAGTGAGGCAGCAACATTAACACTGAGTGAGGCAGCAACAACAGCAACATTAACACTGAGTGTGGCAGCAATTAACAGCCAACATTAACACTGAGTGAGGCAGCAACAACAGCAACATTAACACTGAGTGTGGCAGCAACATTAACACTGAGTGTGGCAGCAACATTAACACCTGAATGAGGCAGCAACAACAGCAACATTAACACTGAGTGTGGCAGCAACAACAGCAACATTAACACTGAGTGTGGCAGCAACAACAGCAACATTAACACTGAGTGTGGCAGCAACAACAGCAACATTAACACTGAGTGAGGCAGCAACAACAGCAACATTAACACTGAGTGAGGCAGCAACAACACCAACATTAACACTGAGTGAGGCAGCAACAACAGCAACATTAACACTGAGTGAGGCAGCAACAACAGCAACATTAACACTGAGTGTGGCAGCAATTTAACAACAGCAACATTAACACTGAGTGTGAGTAACACTGGCAGCAACAACAGCATAACACATTAACACAACAGAGTGTGAGCAAGCAGCAACAACAGCAACATTAACACTGAGTGTGGCAGCAACATTAACACTGAGTGTGGCAGCAACAACAGTGTGCAGAACATTAACACTGAGTGAAGGCAGCAACAACAGCAACATTAACACTGAGTGAGGCAGCAACAACAGCAACATTAACACTGAGTGTGGCAAGCAACAACAGCAACATTAACACTGAGTGTGGCAGCAACAACAGCAACATTAACACTGAGTGTGGCAGCAACATTACCACTGAGTGTGGCAGCAACAGCAGCAACATTAACACTGAGTGTGGCAGCAACACCAACATTAACACTGAGTGTGGCAGCAACAACAGCAACATTAACACTGAGTGAGGCAGCAACAACAGCAACATTAACACTGAGTGTGGGCAGCAACATTAACACTGAGTGTGGCAACAAACAACAGCAACATTAACACTGAGTGTGGCAGCAACAACAGCAACATTAACACTGAGTGTGGCAGCAACATTAACACTGAGTGAGGCGCAACAACACAGCAACATAAACACTGAGTGAGGCAGCAACAACAGCAACATTAACACTGACTGTGGCAGCAACATTAACACTGAGTGTGGCAAGCAACATTAACACTGAGTGTGGCAGCAACAACAGCAACATTAACACTGAGTGAGGGCAGCAACATTAACACTGAGTGAGGCAGCAACCACAGCAACATTAACACTGAGTGTGGCAACAACAACAGCAACATTAACACTGAGTGTGGCAGCAACAACAGCAACATTAACACTGAGTGAGGCAGCAACCAACATTAACACGATTGTGGCAGCAACATTAACACTGAGTGATGCAACAACAACAGCAACATTAACACTGAGTGTGGCATCAACAACAGCAACATTAACACTGAGTGAGGCATCAACAACAGCAACATTAACACTGAGTGAGGCAGCAACAACAGCAACACATAA
Organism: Procambarus clarkii; assembly: GCF_020424385.1. Taxonomy (NCBI): domain Eukaryota; kingdom Metazoa; phylum Arthropoda; class Malacostraca; order Decapoda; family Cambaridae; genus Procambarus; species Procambarus clarkii. The sequence continues at coordinate 21,364 of NW_025568236.1, forward strand.
CACTGAGTGTGGCAGCAACAACAGCAACATTAACACCGAGTGTGGCAGCAACAACAGCAACATTAACACTGAGTGAGGCAGCAACAACACCAACATTAACACTGAGTGTGGCAGCAACAACAACACCAACATTAACACTGAGTGAGGCAGCAACAACAGCAACATTAACACTGAGGGTGGCAACAAACAACACCAACATTAACACTGAGTGAGGGCAGCAACAACAGCAACATTAACACTGAGTGTGGCAGCAACAACACCAATAATAACACTGAGTGTGGCAGCAACAACAGCAACATTAACACTGAGTGGGGCAGCAACAACAGCAACAATAAACACTGAGTGAGTGGGGCAGCAACAACAGCAACATTAACACTGAGTGTGGCAGCAACAACAGCAACATTAACACTGAGTGTGGCAGCAACAACAGCAACATTAACACTGAGTGTGGCAGCAACAACACCAACGTTAACACTGAGTGAGGCAGCATCAACAGCAACATTAACACTGAGTGTGGCAGCAACAACAAAGCAACATTAACACTGAGTGAGGCAGCAACAACAGCAACATTAACACTGAGTGTGGCAGCAACAAACAGCAACAATAACACTGAGTGAGGCAGCAACAACAGCAACATTAACACTGAGTGTGGCAGCAACAACAGCAACAAATAACACTGAGTGAGGCAGCAACAACAGCAACATTAACACTGAGTGAGGCAGCAACAACAGCAACATAAACACTGAGTGTGGCACGCAACATTAACAACTGAGTGAGGCAGCAACAACAGCAACTTACACTGATGGGCAGCAACAACAGCAACATTAACACTGAGTGTGGCAGCAACAACAGCAACATTAACACTGAGTGAGGCAGCAACAACACAGCAACATTAACACTGAGTGAGCAGCAACAACAGCAACATTAACACTGAGTGAGGCAGCAACAACAGCAACATTAACACTGAGTGTGGCAGCAGCAACAGCAACATTAACACTGAGTGAGGCAGCAACAACAGCAACATTAACACTGAGTGTGGCAGCAGCAACAACAGCAACATTAACACTGAGTGAGGCAGCAAACAACAGCAACATTAACACTGAGTGTGGCAGCAACAACAGCAACATTAACACTGAGTGATGCAGCAAAACAGACACCAACATTAACACTGAGTGAGGCAGCAACAACAGCAACATTAACACTGAGTGAGGCAGCAACAACAGCAACATTAACACTGAGTGTGGCAGCAACAACAGCAACATTAACACTGAGAGAGGCACCAACAACAGCAACATTAACACTGAGTGTGGCAGCATCAACAGCAACATTAACACTGAGTGAGGCAGCAAACAACAGGAAACATTAACACTGAGTGAGGCACCAACAACACCAACATTAACACCGAGTAAGGCAGCAACAAGCAGCATCATTAACACCGAGTGTGGCAGCAACATTAAAACTGAGTGTGCAGCAACAACAGCAAAACTTAACACCGAGTGAGGCAGCAACAACAACAGCAACATTAACACTGAGTGAGGCAGCAACAACAGCAACATTAACACTGAGTGTGGCACCAACAACAGCAACATTAACACTGAGTGAGGCAGCAACAACAGCAACATTAAACACTGAGTGAGGCACCAACAACCGCAACATTAACACTGAGTGAGGAAGCAACAACACCAACATTAACACTGAGTGAGGCAGCAACAACAGGAACATACACTGAGTGAGGCACAACAACACCACCATTAACACTGAAGGCAGCCCCAACCCCACGCCCCCAGCATCATTAACACTGAGTGAGGCAGCATCAACAGCAGCATTAACACTGAGTGTAGCAGCAACATCAGCAACATTAACACTGAGTGTGGCAGCAACAACAGCAACATTAACACTGAGTGAGGCAGCCACAACCGCAACATTAACACTGAGTGAGGCACCAACAACAGCAACATTAACACTGAGTGAGGCAGCAAAAACAGCAAACATTAAAACCACCACTGAGAGTGGCAGCAACATTAACACCGAGTGTGGCAGCAACATTAACACTGAGTGTGGCAGCAACAACACCAACATTAACACTGAGTGATGCAGCAACATTACCAGGAGGTGGCACTGAACATACCACTTGAGGTGGCAGCAGCATTAACACTGAGTGTGGCAGCAACAACAGCAACATTAACACTGAGTGTGGCAGCAACAACAGCAACGTTAACACTGAGTGTGGCAGCAACAACAGCAACATTAACACTGAGTGAGGCAGCAACAACTGCAACATTAACACTGAGTGAGGCAGCAACAAACAGCAACATTAACACTGAGTGAGGCAGCAACAACAGCAACATTAACACTGAGAGTGGCAGGCAGCATTAACATGAGTGTGGCAGCAACATTAACACTGAGTGTGGCAGCAACAACAGCAACATTAAACACTGAGTGTGCAGCAACAACAGCATTATTAACACTGAGTGTGGCAGCAACAACAGCAACATTAACACTGAGTGTGGCAGAAACAACAGCAACATTAACACTGAGTGTGGCAGCAACAACAGCATTATTAACACTGAGTGTGGCAGCAACAACAGCAACATTAACACTGAGTGAGGCAGCAGCAAACAACAGCAACATTAACACTGAGTGTTGGCAGCAACAACAGCATTATTAACACTGAGTGAGGCAGCAACAACAGCAACAGAAACACTGAGTGAGGCAGCAAACAACAGCAACATTAACACTGAGTGTGGCAGAAACAACAGCAACATTAACACTGAGTGTGGCAGCAACAACAGCAACATTAACACTGAGTGTGGCAGCAACATTAACACTGAGTGTGGCAGGCAGCAACATTAACACTGAGTGTGGCAGCAACAACAGCAACATTAACACTGAGTGTGGCAGCAACAACAGCAACATTAACACTGAGTGAGGCAGCAACAACAGCAACATTAACACTGAGTGAGGCAGCAACATTAACACTGAGTGAGGCAGCAACATTAACACTGAGTGAGGCAGCAACAACAGCAACATTAACACTGAGTGTGGCAGCAACAACAGCAACATTAACACTGAGTGAGGCAGCAACATTAACACTGAGCAACATTAACACTGAGTGAGGCAGCAACAACAGCAACATTAACACTGAGTGAGGCAGCAACATTAACACTGAGTGTGGCAGCAACATTAACACTGAGTGAGGCAGCAACAACAGCAACATTAACACTGAGTGAGGCAGCAACAACAGCAACATTAACACTGAGTGAGGCAGCAACAACAGCAACATTAACACTGAGTGTGGCAGCAACAACAGCAACATTAACACTGAGTGTGGCAGCAACAACAGCAACATTAACACTGAGTGTGGCAGCAACAACAGCAACATTAACACTGAGTGAGGCAGCAACAACAGCAACATTAACACTGAGTGTGGCAGCAACAACAGCAACATTAACACTGAGTGTGGCAGCAACAACAGCAACATTAACACTGAGTGTGGCAGCAACATTAACACTGAGTGTGGCAGCAACAACAGCAACATTAACACTGAGTGTGGCAGCAACAACAGCAACATTAACACTGAGTGTGGCAGCAACAACAGCAACATTAACACTGAGTGAGGCAGCAACAACAGCAACATTAACACTGACAGCAACATTAACACTGAGTGTGGCAGCAACAACAGCAACATTAACACTGAGTGTGGCAGCAACAACAGCAACATTAACACTGAGTGAGGCAGCAACAACAGCAACATTAACACTGAGTGTGGCAGCAACAACAGCAACATTAACACTGAGTGTGGCAGCAACATTAACACTGAGTGTGGCAGCAACATTAACACTGAGTGTGGCAGCAACAACAGCAACATTAACACTGAGTGTGGCAGCAACAACAGCAACATTAACACTGAGTGTGGCAGCAACAACAGCAACATTAACACTGAGTGCAGGCAGCAACATTAACACTGAGTGTGGCAGCAACAACAGCAACATTAACACTGAGTGTGGCAGCAACAACAGCAACATTAACACTGAGTGTGGCAGCAACAACAGCAACACTGAGTGTGGCAGCAACAACAGCAACATTAACACTGAGTGTGGCAGCAACATTAACACTGAGTGTGGCAGCAACATTAACACTGAGTGTGTTAGCAACAACAGCAACATTAACACTGCGTGAGGCAGCAACATTAACACTGAGTGAGGCAGCAACATTAACACTGAGTGTGGCAACAACAACAGCAACATTAAAACTGAGTGTGGCAGCAACAACAGCAAAATTAACACTGAGTGAGGCAGCAACAACATTATCACTGATTGTGGCAGCAACATTAACACTGAGTGAGGCAGCAACAACAGCAACATTAACACTGATTGTGGCAGCAACATTAACACTGAGTGAGGCAGCAACAACAGCAACATTAACACTGAGTGAGGCAGCAACAACAGCAACATTAACACTGAGTGAGGCAGCAACAACAGCAACATTAACACTGAGTGAGGCAGCAACAACACCAACATTAACACTGAGGCAGCAACAACACCAACATTAACACTGAGTGATGCAGCAACAACACCAACATTAACACTGAGTGATGCAGCAACAACAGCAACATTAACACTGAGTGTGGCAGCAACAACACCAACATTAACACTGAGTGATGCAGCAACAACAGCAACATTAACACTGAGTGTGGCAGCAACAACAGCAACATTAACAATGAGTGTGGCATCAACAACACCAACATTAACACGGAGTGAGGCAGCAAACAACATTAACACTGAGTGTGGACGCACAACAGCAACAGTAACACTGAGTGTGGCAGCAACAACAGCAACATTAAACACTGAGTGTGGCACCACACAACAGCAGCATTAACACTGAGTGAGGCAACAACAACAGCAACATTAACACTGAGTGAGGGCACCAACAACACCAACATTAACACTGAGTAAGGCAGCAACAAACAGCATCATTAATACCGAGTGAGGCAGCCAACATCAACACTGAGTGTGGCAGCAACAACAGCAAAACATAACACCAAGTGAGGCAGCAACAACACCAACAGTAACACCGAGTGAGGCAGCAAACACAGCAACAGTAACACTGAGTGAGGCAGCAACATTAACACTGAGTGTGGCAACAACAACAGCAACATTAACAGTGAGTGCAGCAACAACAGCAACATTAACACTGAGTGTGGCAGCAACAGCAGCAACATTAACACTGAGTGTGGCAGCAACAACAGCAACATAACACTGAGTGAGGCAGCAACAACAGCAATATTAACACTGAGTGAGTTAGCAACAACAGCAACATTAACACTGCGTGTGGCAGCAACAAACAGAAACATTAACACTGAGTGAGGCAGCAACAACAGCTACATAAACACTGATTGTGGCAGCCAACAACAGCAACATTAAAACTGAGTGTGGCAGCAACAACAGCAAAATTAAAACTGAGTGAGGCAGCAACAAACAGCAACATTATCACTGATTGTGGCAGCAACATACAGCAACATTAACACTGAGTGAGGCCAACAACAACAGCAACATTAACACTGATTGAGGCAGCAACAACAGAAACATTAACACTGAGTGAGGCATCAACAACAGCAGCATTAACACTGAGTGAGGCAAAAACAACAGCAACAGTAACACTGAGTGAGGCAGCAACAACAGCAACATAAACACTGAGTGAGGCAGCAACAAACAACAACATTAACACTGAGTGAGGCAGCAACAACACCAACAGTAACACTGAGTGAGGCAGCAACAAACAGCAACAGTAACACTGAGTGATGCAGCAACAACAGCAACAGTAACACTGAGTGTGGCAGCAACAACAGCAACAGTAACACTGAGTGATGCTAGCAACAACAGCAACATTAACACTGAGTGTGGCATCAACAAACACCAACATTAACACTGAGTGTGGCAGCAACAACAGCAACATTAACACCGAGTGAGGAAGCAACAACAGCAACATTAACACTGAGTGAGGCAACAACAACAACAGCAACATTAACACTGAGTGAGGCAGGCAACATTAACACTGAGGAGTGGAGGCAACAACACCAACATTAACACTGAGTGAGGCAGCAACAACAGCAACATTAACACTGAGGGTGGCAACAACAACAGCAACATTAACACTGAGTGAGGGAGCAACAACAGCAACATTAACACTGAGTGTGGCAGCAACAACAGCAATAATAACACTGAGTGAGGCAGCAACAACAGCAACATTAACACTGAGTGTGGCAGCAACAACAGCAACAATAACACTGAGTGAGGCAGCAACAACAGCAACATTAACACTGAGTGGCAGCAACAACAGCAGCATTAACACTTAACACTGCAGCAACAACAGCAACATTAACACTGAGTGAGGCAGCAACAACAGCAACATTAACACTGAGTGAGGCAGCAACATTAACACTGAGTGTGGCAGCAAAACAGCACCATAACACTGAGTGGGGCAGCAACACATGAGTGTGGCAGCAACATTAACACTGAGTGAGGCAGCAACAACAGCAACATTAACACTGAGTGAGGCAGCAACAACAGCAACATTAACAATGAGTGAGGCAACAACAACAGCAACATTAACACTGAGTGTGGCAGCAACATTAACAATGAGTGGGCAGCAACAAAGCAACATTAACACTGAGTGAGGCAGCAACATTAACACTGAGTGATGGCAGCAACATTAAAACTGAGGGTGGGCCGCAACATAACACTGAGTGAGGCAGCAACATTAACATGAGTGAGGGCAACAGCAACATTAACATGAGTGAGGCAGCAACAACAGCAACATTAACACTGAGTGAGGCAGCAACAACAGCAACATTAACACTGAGTGTGGCAGCAACAACAGCAACAGTAACACTGAGTGTGGCAACAACAACAGAACAGTAACATGAGGAGGTGGGCACAACAACAGCAACATTAACACTGAGTGTGGCAGCAGCAACAGCAACATTAACACTGAGTGTGGCAGCAACAAAGCAACATTAACACTGAGTGTGGCAGCAACAACCAGCAACATTAACACCGAGTGAGGCAGCAACAACAGCAACATTAACACTGAGTGAGGCAGCAACAACAGCAACATTAACAATGAGTGAGGCAGCAACAACACCAACATTAACACTGAGTGAGGCAGCAACAACACCAGCATTAACACTGAGTGTGGCAGCAACAACAGCAAACATTAACACTGAGTAAGGCAGCAACAACAGCAACATTAACACTGAGTGTGGCAGCAACAACATTAACATTAACAGTGAGGCAGCAACAACAGCACCATAACACTGAGTGGGCAGCAACATTAACACTGAGTGAGGCAGCATCAACAGCAACATAAACATGAGTGAGGCAGCAACAACAGGAACAGTAACACTGAGTGAGGCACCAACAACACCAACATTAACACTGAGTAAGGCAGCAACAAACAGCATCATTAAACACCGAGTGGAGCAGCCAACATTAAAACTGAGTGATGGCAGCAAAAACAGTAACACCGAGTGAGGCAGCAACAAACAGCAACATTAACACTGAGTGAGGCAGCAACAACAGCAACATTAACACTGAGTGAGGCACCAACAACAGCAACATTAACATGAGTGAGGCAGCAACAACAACAGCAACATTAACACTGAGTGATGGCAGCAACAACAGCAACATTAACACTGAGTGTGGCAGCAACAACAGCAACATTAACACCGAGTGAGGCAGCAACAACAGCAGCCATTAACACTGAGTGTGGCAGCAACAACAGCAACATTAACACTGAGTGTGGCAGCAACAACAGCAACATTAACACTGAGTGTGGCAACAACAGCAACATTACCACTGAGTGAGGCAGCAGCAACATTAACACTGAGTGAGTGGCAGCAACAAAAACAGCAACCATTAACACTGAGTGAGGCAGCAACAACAGCAACATTAACACTGAGTGAGGCAGCAACAACAGCAACATTAACACTGAGTGTTGCAGCAACAACAGCAACATTAACACTGAGTGAGGCAGCAACAACAGCAACATTAACACTGAGTGTGGCAGCAACAACAGCAACAATAACACTGAGTGAGGCAGCAACAACAGCAACATTAACACTGAGTGTGGCAGCAACAACAGCAACATTAACACTGAGTGTGGCAGCAACATTAACACTGAGTGTGGCAGCAACAACAGCAACATTAACACTGAGTGATGCAGCAACAACAGCAACATTAACACTGAGTGTGGCAGCAACAACAGCAACATTAACACTGAGTGTGGCAGCAACAACAGCAACATTAACACTGAGTGAGGCAGCAACAACAGCAACATTAACACTGAGTGTGGCAGCAACAACAGCAACATTAACACCGAGTGTGGCAGCAACAACAGCAACATTAACACTGAGTGTGGCAGCAACAACAGCAACATTAACACTGAGTGTAGGCAGCAACATTAACACGGAGTGTGGCAGCAACAACAGCAACAGTAACACTGAGTGAGGCAGCAACAACAGCAACATTAATACTGAGTGTGGCAGCAACAACAGCAACATTAACACTGAGTGTGGCAGCAACAACAGCAACATTAACACTGAGTGAGGCAGCACACAACAGCAACATTAACACTGAGTGTGGCAGCAACAACAGCAACATTAACACTGAGTGTGGCAGCAACAACAGCAACATTAACACTGAGTGTGGCAGCAACAACAGCAACAGTAACACTGAGTGTGGCAGCAACAACAGCAACATTAACACTGAGTGAGGCAGCAACAACAGCAACATTAACACTGAGTGAGGCAGCAACAACAGCAACATTAACACTGAGTGAGGCAGCAACAACAGCAACATTAACACTGAGTGTGGCAGCAACAACAGCAACATTAACACTGAGTGAGGCAGCAACGTTAACACTGAGTGAGGCAGCAACATTAACACTGAGTGAGGCAGCAACAACAGCAACATTAACACTGAGTGTGGCAGCAACAACAGCAACATTAACACTGAGTGTGGCAGCAACAACAGCAACAGTAACACTGAGTGTGGCAGCAACAACAGCAACATTAACACTGAGTGAGGCAGCAACAACATCAGCATTAACACTGAGTGTGGCAGCACCAACAGCAACATTAACACTGAGTGAGGCAGCAACAACAGCAACATTAACACTGAGTGAGGCAGCAACAACAGCAACATTAACACTGAGTGAGGCAGCAACAACAGCAACATTAACACTGAGTGAGGCAGCAACATTAACACGGAGTGAGGCAGCAACAACAGTAACACTGAGTGAGGCAGCAACAACAGCAACAGTAACACTGAGTGTGGCAGCAACAACAGCAACATTAACACTGAGTGAGGCACCAACAACAGCAACATTAACACTGAGTGAGGCAGCAACAACAGCAACATTAACACGGAGTGAGGCAGCAACAACAGCAACAGTAACACTGAGTGCAGCAGCAACAACAGCAACATTAACACTGAGTGAGGCAGCAACAAACAGCAACATTAACACTGAGTGAGGCAGCAACAACAGCAACATTAACACTGAGTGAGGCAGCAACAACAACAGCAACATTAACACTGAGTGAGGCAGCAACAACAGCAACATTAACACTGAGTGAGGCAGCAACAACAGCACATTAACACTGAGTGAGGCAGCAACATTAACCCTGAGTGTGGCAGCAACAACAGCAACAGCACAACATTAACACTGAGTGTGGCAGCAACAACAGCAACAGTAACACTGAGTGAGGCAGCAACAACAGCAACATTAACACTGAGTGAGGCAGCAACAACAGCAACATTAACACTGAGTGAGGCAGCAACAACAGCAACATTAACACTGAGTGTGGCAGCAACAACAGCAACATTAACACTGAGTGTGGCAGCAACAACAGCAACATTAACACTGAGTGTGGCAGCAACAACAGCAACATTAACACTGAGTGTGGCAGCAACAACAGCAACATTAACACTGAGTGTGGCAGCAACAACAGCAACAGTAACACTGAGTGAGGCAGCAACAACAGCAACATTAACACTGAGTGTGGAAGCATTTTTAACAGAGTGTGGCAGCAACATTAACACTGAGTGAGGCAGCAACAACAGCAACATTAACACTGAGTGTGGCAGCAACAACAGCAACATTAACACTGAGTGAGGCAGCAACAACAGCAACATTAACACTGAGTGAGGCAGCAACAACAGCAACATTAACACTGAGTGAGGCAGCAACAACAGCAACATTAACACTGAGTGAGGCAGCAACAACAGCAACATTAACACTGAGTGAGGCAGCAACACAACAGCAACATTAACACTGAGTGTGGCAGCAACAACAGCAACATTAACACTGAGTGAGGCAGCAACAACAGCAACATTAACACTGAGTGTGGCAGCAACATTAACACTGAGTGTGGCAGCAACATTAACACTGAGTGAGGCAGCAACAACAGCAACATTAACACTGAGTGAGGCAGCAACAACAGCAACAGTAACACTGAGTGAGGCAGCAACAACAGCAACATTAACACTGAGTGTGGCAGCAACAACAGCAACATTAACACTGAGTGAGGCAGCAACCACACAGCAACATTAACACTGAGTGAGGCAGCAACAACAGCAACATTAACACTGAGTGTGGCAGCAACAACAGCAACATTAACACTGAGTGTGGCAGACACCAACAGCAACATTAACACTGAGTGTGGCAGCAACAACAGCAACATTAACACTGAGTGTGGCAGCAAGAACAGCAACATTAACACTGAGTGTGGCAGCAACAACAGCAACATTAACACTGAGTGTGGCAGCAGCAACATTAACACTGAGTGAGGCAGCAACAACAGCAAACATTAACACTGAGTGTGGCAACACAGCAACATTAACACTGAGTGTGGCAGCAACAACAGCAACATTAACACTGAGTGTGGCAGCAACAACAGCAACATTAACACTGAGTGTGGCAGCAACAACAGCAACATTAACACTGAGTGTGGCAGCAACAACAGCAACATTAACACTGAGTGAGGCAGCAACAACAGCAACATTAACACTGAGTGTGGCAGCAACAACAGCAACATTAACACTGAGTGAGGCAGCAACAACAGCAACATTAACACTGAGTGTGGCAGCAACAACAGCAACAGTAACACTGAGTGAGGCAGCAACAACAGCAACATTAACACTGAGTGAGGCAGCAACAACAGCAACATTAACACTGAGTGAGGCACCAACAACAGCAACATTAACACTGAGTGAGGCAGCAACAACAGCAACATTAACACTGAGTGTGGCAGCAACAACAGCAACATTAACACTGAGTGAGGCAGCAACAACAGCAACATTAACACTGAGTGTGGCAGCAACAACAGCAACATTAACACTGAGTGTGGCAGCAACAACAGCAACATTAACACTGAGTGAGGCAGCAACATTAACACTGAGTGAGGCAGCAACATTAACACTGAGTGAGGCAGCAACAACAGCAACATTAACACTGAGTGAGGCAGCAACAACAGCAACATTAACACTGAGTGAGGCAGCAAGAAACAGCAACATTAACACTGAGTGAGGGCAGCAACAACAGCAACATTAACACTGAGTGTGGCAGCAACAACAGCAACATTAACACTGAGTCAGGCAGCAACAACAGCAACATTAACACTGAGTGTGGCAGCAGCAACATTAACACTGAGTGAGACAACAACAACAGCAACATTAACACTGAGTGAGACAACAACAACAGCAACATTAACACTGAGTGTGGCAGCAACAACAGCAACATTAACACTGAGTGTGGCAGCAACAACAGCAACATTAACACTGAGTGAGGCAGGCAGCAAACAACAGCAACATTAACACTGAGTGTGGCAGCAACAACAGCAACATTAACACTGAGTGAGGCAGCAACAACAGCAACATTAACACTGAGTGAGGCAGCAACAACAGCAACATTAACACTGAGTGAGGCAGCAACAACAGCAACATTAACACTGAGTGAGGCAGCAAAAACAGCAACATTAACACTGAGTGTGGCAGCAAACAAAGCAACATTAACACTGAGTGAGGCAGCAACAACAGCAACATTAACACTGAGTGTGGCAACAACAACAGCAACATTAACACTGAGTGAGGCAGCAACAACAGCAACATTAACACTGAGTGAGGCAGCAACATTAACACTGAGTGAGGCAACATTAACACTGAGTGAGGCAGCAACAACAGCAACATTAACACTGAGTGAGGCAGCAACAACAGCAACATTAACACTGAGTGTGGCAGCAACATTAACACTGAGTGTGGCAGCAACATTAACACCGAGTGTGGCAGCAACAACAGCAACATTAACACTGAGTGAGGCAGCAACAACAGCAACATTAACACTGAGTGAGGCAGCAACAACAGCAACATTAACACTGAGTGAGGCAGCAACAACAGCAACATTAACACTGAGGCAGCAACAACAGCAACATTAACACTGAGTGAGGCAGCAACAACAGCAACATTAACACTGAGTGTGGCAGCAACAGCAATTAACACTGAGTGTGGCAGCAACAACAGCAACATTAACACTGAGTGAGGCAGCAACAACAGCAACATTAACACTGAGTGAGGCAGCAACAACAGCAACATTAACACTGAGGCAGCAACAACAGCAACATTAACACTGAGTAAGGCAGCAACAACAGCAAGATTAACACTGAGTGAGGCAGCAACAACAGCAACATTAACACTGAGTGAGGCAGCAACAACAGCAACATTAACACTGAGTGAGGCAGCAACAACAGCAACATTAACACTGAGTGAGGCAGCAACAACAGCAACATTAACACTGAGTGAGGCAGCAACAACAGCAACATTAACACTGAGTGTGGCAGCAGCAACATTAACACTGAGTGTGGGCAACAACAGCAACATTAACACTGAGTGAGGCAGCAACAACATTAACACTGAGTGAGGCAGGCAGTAACATTAACAGTGAGTGTGGCAGCAACAACAGCAACATTAACACTGAGTGAGGCAGCAACATTAACACTGAGTGAGGCAGCAACAACAGCAACATTAACACTGAGTGAGGCAGCAACAACAGCAACATTAACACTGAGTGAGGCAGCAACAACAGCAACATTAACACTGAGTGTGGCAGCAGCAACATTACACTGAGTGTGGCAGCAACAACAGCAACATTAAACACTGAGTGTGCAGCAACAACAGCAACATTAACACTGAGTGTGGCAGCAACAACAGCAACATTAACACTGTGTGAGGCAGCAACAACAGCAACATTAACACTGAGTGAGGCAGCAACAACAGCAACATTAACACTGAGTGAGGCAGCAACAACAGCAACATTAACACTGAGTGTGGCAGCAACAACAGCAACATTAACACTGAGTGAGGCAGCAACAACAGCAACATTAACACTGAGTGAGGCAGCAACACAGCAACATTAACACTGAGTGAGGCAGCAACAACAGCAACATTAACACTGAGTGTGGCAGCAACAACAGCAACATTAACACTGAGTGAGGCAGCAACAACAGCAACATTAACACTGAGTGTGGCAGCAACAACAGCAACATTAACACTGAGTGAGGCACCAACAACACCAACATTAACACTGAGTGTGCAGCAACAACAGCAACATTAACACTGAGTGAGGCAGCAACAACAGCAACATTAACACTGAGTGTGGCAGCAACAAACAGCAACATTAACACTGAGTGTGGCAGCAACAACAGCAACATTAACACTGAGTGATGGCAGCAACAACAGCAACATTAACACTGAGTGTGGCAGCAACAACAGCAACATTAACACTGAGTGAGGCAGCAAACAACAGCAACATTAACACTGAGTGTGGCAGCAACAACAGCAACATTAACACTGAGTGAGGCAGCAACAACAGCAACATTAACACTGAGTGTGGCAGCAACAACAGCAACATTAACACTGAGTGTGGCAGCAACAACAGCAACATTAACACTGAGTGTGGCAGCAACAACAGCAACATTAACACTGAGTGAGGCAGCAACAACAGCAACATTAACACTGAGTGTGGCAGCAACAACAGCAACATTAACACTGAGTGTGGCAGCAACAACAGCAACATTAACACTGAGTGTGGCAGCAACAACAGCAACATTAACACTGAGTGTGGCAGCAACAACAGCAACATTAACACTGAGTGTGGCAGCAACATTAACACTGAGTGAGGCAGCAACAACAGCAACATTAACACTGAGTGTGGCAGCAACAACAGCAACGAGTGTGGCAGCAACAACAGCAACATTAACACTGAGTGAGGCAGCAACAACAGCAACATTAACACTGAGTGTGGCAGCAACAACAGCAACATTAACACTGAGTGTGGCAGCAACAACAGCAACATTAACACTGAGTGAGGGCAGCAACAACAGCAACATTAACACTGAGTGCAGCAACAACAGCAACATTAACACTGAGTGTGGCAGCAACAACAGCAACATTAACACTGAGTGTGGCAGCAACAACATTAAACTGAGTGTGGCAGCAACAACAGCAACATTGAGTGAGGCAGCAACAACAGCAACATTAACACTGAGTGTGGCAGCAACAACAGCAACATTAACACTGAGTGTGGCAGCAACAACAGCAACATTAACACTGAGTGTGGCAGCAACAACAGCAACATTAACACTGAGTGTGGCAGCAACAACAGCAACATTAACACTGAGTGAGGCAGCAACAACAGCAACATTAACACTGAGTGTGGCAGCAACAACAGCAACATTAACACTGAGTGTGGCAGCAACAACAGCAACATTAACACTGAGTGTGGCAGCAACAACAGCAACATTAACACTGAGTGTGGCAGCAACAACAGCAACATTAACACTGAGTATGGCAGCAACAACAGCAACATTAACACTGAGTGAGGCAGCAACAACAGCAACATTAACACTGAGTGTGGCAGCTACAACAGCAACATTAACACTGAGTGTGGCAGCAACAACAGCAACATTAACACTGAGTGTGGCAGCAACAACAGCAACATTAACACTGAGTGAGGCAGCAACAACAGCAACATTAACACTGAGTGTGGCAGCAACAACAGCAACATTAACACTGAGTGTGGCAGCAACAACAGCAACATTAACACTGAGTGAGGCAGCAACATTAACACTGAGTGAGGCAGCAACAACAGCAACATTAACACTGAGTGTGGCAGCAACAACAGCAACATTAACACTGAGTGAGGCAGCAACAACAGCAACATTAACACTGAGTGTGGCAGCAACAACAGCAACAGTAACACTGAGTGAGGCAGCAACAACAGCAACATTAACACTGAGTGTGGCAGCAACAACAGCAACATTAACACTGAGTGTGGCAGCAACAACAGCAACATTAACACTGAGTGTGGCAGCAACAACAGCAACATTAACACTGAGTGAGGCAGCAACAACAGCAACATTAACACTGAGTGTGGCAGCAACAACAGCAACATTAACACTGAGTGTGGCAGCAACAACAGCAACATTAACACTGAGTGTGGCAGCAACAACAGCAACATTAACACTGAGTGTGGCAGCAACAACAGCAACAGTAACACTGAGTGTGGCAGCAACAACAGCAACAGTAACACTGAGTGTGGCAGCAACAACAGCAACATTAACACTGAGTGAGGCAGCAACAACAGCAACATTAACACTGAGTGTGGCAGCAACAACAGCAACATTAACACTGAGTGAGGCAGCAACAACAGCAACATTAACACTGAGTGTGGCAGCAACAACAGCAACATTAACACTGAGTGTGGCAGCAACAACAGCAACATTAACACTGAGTGTGGCAGCAACAACAGCAACATTAACACTGAGTGAGGCCGCAACAACAGCAACATTAACACTGAGTGTGGCAGCAACAACAGCAACATTAACACTGAGTGTGGCAGCAACAACAGCAACATTAACACTGAGTGTGGCAGCAACAACAGCAACATTAACACTGAGTGTGGCAGCAACAACAGCAACATTAACACTGAGTGTGGCAGCAACAACAGCAACATTAACACTGAGTGTGGCAGCAACAACAGCAACATTAACACTGAGTGTGGCAGCAACAACAGCAACATTAACACTGAGTGAGGCAGCAACAACAGCAACATTAACACTGAGTGAGGCAGCAACAACAGCAACATTAACACTGAGTGTGGCAGCAACAACAGCAACATTAACACTGAGTGAGGCAGCAACAACAGCAACATTAACACTGAGTGAGGCAGCAACAACAGCAACATTAACACTGAGTGAGGCAGCAACAACAGCAACATTAACACTGAGTGAGGCAGCAACAACAGCAACATTAACACTGAGTGTGGCAGCAACAACAGCAACATTAACACTGAGTGAGGCAGCAACATTAACACTGAGTGAGGCAGCAACAACAGCAACATTAACACTGAGTGAGGCAGCAACAACAGCAACATTAACACTGAGTGAGGCAGCAACAACAGCAACATTAACACTGAGTGAGGCAGCAACAACAGCAACATTAACACTGAGTGAGGCAGCAACAACAGCAACATTAACACTGAGTGTGGCAGCAACAACAGCAACATTAACACTGAGTGTGGCAGCAACAACAGCAACATTAACACTGAGTGTGGCAGCAACAACAGCAACATTAACACTGAGTGTGGCAGCAACAACAGCAACATTAACACTGAGTGAGGCAGCAACAACAGCAACATTAACACTGAGTGTGGCAGCAGCAACAACAGCAACATTAACACTGAGTGAGGCAGCAACAACAGCAACATTAACACTGAGAGTGGCAGCAACAACAGCAACATTAACACTGAGTGTGGCATCAACAACAGCAACATTAACACTGAGTGTGGCACAGCAACATTAACACTGAGTGAGGCAGCAACAACAGCAACATTAACACTGAGTGAGGCAGCAACAACAGCAACATTAACACTGAGTGTGGCAGCAACAACAGCAACATTAACACTGAGTGAGGCAGCAACAACAGCAACATTAACACTGAGTGTGGCAGCAACAACAGCAACATTAACACTGAGTGTGGCAGCAACAACAGCAACATTAACACTGAGTGAGGCAGCAACAACAGCAACATTAACACTGAGTGAGGCAGCAACAACAGCAACATTAACACTGAGTGAGGCAGCAACAACAGCAACATTAACACTGAGTGTGGCAGCAACAACAGCAACATTAACACTGAGTGAGGCAGCAACATTAACACTGAGTGAGGCAGCAACAACAGCAACATTAACACTGAGTGTGGCAGCAACAACAGCAACATTAACACTGAGTGTGGCAGCAACAACAGCAACATTAACACTGAGTGAGGCAGCAACAACAGCAACATTAACACTGAGTGTGGCAGCAACAACAGCAACATTAACACTGAGTGTGGCAGCAACAACAGCAACATTAACACTGAGTGTGGCAGCAACAACAGCAACATTAACACTGAGTGAGGCAGCAACAACAGCAACATTAACACTGAGTGTGGCAGCAACAACAGCAACATTAACACTGAGTGAGGCAGCAACAACAGCAACATTAACACTGAGTGTGGCAGCAACAACAGCAACATTAACACTGAGTGTGGCAGCAACAACAGCAGCATTAACACTGAGTGTGGCAGCAACAACAGCAACATTAACACTGAGTGTGGCAGCAACAACAGCAACATTAACACTGAGTGTGGCAGCAACAACAGCAACATTAACACTGAGTGTGGCAGCAACAACAGCAACATTAACACTGAGTGTGGCAGCAACAACAGCAACATTAACACTGAGTGAGGCAGCAACAACAGCAACATTAACACTGAGTGTGGCAGCAAACATTAACACTGAGTGAGGCAGCAACATTAACACTGAGTGTGGCAGCAACAGTGTGGCAGCAACATTAACACTGAGTGTGGCAGCAACAACAGCAACATTAACACTGAGTGTGGCAGCAACAACAGCAACATTAACACTGAGTGTGGCAGCAACAACAGCAACATTAACACTGAGTGTGGCAGCAACAACAGCAACATTAACACTGAGTGAGGCAGCAACAACAGCAACATTAACACTGAGTGTGGCAGCAACAACAGCAACATTAACACTGAGTGAGGCAGCAACAACAGCAACATTAACACTGAGTGTGGCAGCAACAACAGCAACATTAACACTGAGTGAGGCAGCAACAACAGCAACATTAACACTGAGTGAGGCAGCAACAACAGCAACATTAACACTGAGTGTGGCAGCAACAACAGCAACATTAACACTGAGTGTGGCAGCAACAACAGCAACATTAACACTGAGTGTGGCAGCAACAACAGCAACATTAACACTGAGTGTGGCAGCAACAACAGCAACATTAACACTGAGTGTGGCAGCAACAACAGCAACATTAACACTGAGTGAGGCAGCAACAACAGCAACATTAACACTGAGTGTGGCAGCAACAACAGCAACATTAACACTGAGTGAGGCAGCAACAACAGCAACATTAACACTGAGTGTGGCAGCAACAACAGCAACATTAACACTGAGTGTGGCAGCAACAACAGCAACATTAACACTGAGTGTGGCAGCAACAACAGCAACATTAACACTGAGTGTGGCAGCAACAACAGCAACATTAACACTGAGTGAGGCAGCAACAACAGCAACATTAACACTGAGTGTGGCAGCAACAACAGCAACATTAACACTGAGTGAGGCAGCAACAACAGCAACATTAACACTGAGTGAGGCAGCAACAACAGCAACATTAACACTGAGTGAGGCAGCAACAACAGCAACATTAACACTGAGTGAGGCAGCAACAACAGCAACATTAACACTGAGTGAGGCAGCAACATTAACACTGAGTGAGGCAGCAACAACAGCAACATTAACACTGAGTGAGGCAGCAACAACAGCAACATTAACACTGAGTGTGGCAGCAACAACAGCAACATTAACACTGAGTGTGGCAGCAACAACAGCAACATTAACACTGACAGGCAGCAACAACAGCAACATTAACACTGAGTGTGGCAGCAACAACAGCAACATTAACACTGAGTGTGGCAGCAACAACAGCAACATTAACACTGAGTGTGGCAGCAACAACAGCAACATTAACACTGAGTGAGGCAGCAACAACAGCAACATTAACACTGAGTGAGGCAGCAACAACAGCAACATTAACACTGAGTGAGGCAGCAACAACAGCAACATTAACACTGAGTGTGGCAGCAACAACAGCAACATTAACACTGAGTGAGGCAGCAACAACAGCAACATTAACACTGAGTGTGGCAGCAACAACAGCAACATTAACACTGAGTGAGGCAGCAACAACAGCAACATTAACACTGAGTGTGGCAGCAACAACAGCAACATTAACACTGAGTGTGGCAGCAACAACAGCAACATTAACACTGAGTGTGGCAGCAACAACAGCAACATTAACACTGAGTGAGGCAGCAACAACAGCAACATTAACACTGAGTGTGGCAGCAACAACAGCAACATTAACACTGAGTGAGGCAGCAACAACAGCAACATTAACACTGAGTGAGGCAGCAACAACAGCAACATTAACACTGAGTGAGGCAGCAACAACAGCAACATTAACACTGAGTGAGGCAACAACAGCAACATTAACACTGAGTGAGGCAGCAACAACAGCAACATTAACACTGAGTGAGGCAGCAACAACAGCAACATTAACACTGAGTGAGGCAGCAACAACAGCAACATTAACACTGAGTGAGGCAGCAACAACAGCAACATTAACACTGAGTGTGGCAGCAACAACAGCAACATTAACACTGAGTGAGGCAGCAACAACAGCAACATTAACACTGAGTGTGGCAGCAACAACAGCAACATTAACACTGAGTGAGGCAGCAACAACAGCAACATTAACACTGAGTGAGGCAGCAACAACAGCAACATTAACACTGAGTGTGGCAGCAACAACAGCAACATTAACACTGAGTGTGGCAGCAACAACAGCAACATTAACACTGAGTGTGGCAGCAACAACAGCAACATTAACACTGAGTGAGGCAGCAACAACAGCAACATTAACACTGAGTGTGGCAGCAACAACAGCAACATTAACACTGAGTGTGGCAGCAACAACAGCAACATTAACACTGAGTGAGGCAGCAACAACAGCAACATTAACACTGAGTGTGGCAGCAACAACAGCAACATTAACACTGAGTGTGGCAGCAACAACAGCAACATTAACACTGAGTGAGGCAGCAACAACAGCAACATTAACACTGAGTGTGGCAGCAACAACAGCAACATTAACACTGAGTGTGGCAGCAACAACAGCAACATTAACACTGAGTGTGGCAGCAACAACAGCAACATTAACACTGAGTGTGGCAGCAACAACAGCAACATTAACACTGAGTGAGGCAGCAACAACAGCAACATTAACACTGAGTGTGGCAGCAACAACAGCAACATTAACACTGAGTGTGGCAGCAACAACAGCAACATTAACACTGAGTGTGGCAGCAACAACAGCAACATTAACACTGAGTGAGGCAGCAACAACAGCAACATTAACACTGAGTGAGGCAGCAACAACAGCAACATTAACACTGAGTGTGGCAGCAACAACAGCAACATTAACACTGAGTGTGGCAGCAACAACAGCAACATTAACACTGAGTGTGGCAGCAACAACAACAGCAACATTAACACTGAGTGTGGCAGCAACATTAACAACAGCAACATTAACACTGAGTGTGGCAGCAACAACAGCAACATTAACACTGAGTGTGGCAGCAACAACAGCAACATTAACACTGAGTGAGGCAGCAACAACAGCAACATTAACACTGAGTGTGGCAGCAACAACAGCAACATTAACACTGAGTGAGGCAGCAACAACAGCAACATTAACACTGAGTGAGGCAGCAACAACAGCAACATTAACACTGAGTGAGGCAGCAACAACAGCAACATTAACACTGAGTGAGGCAGCAACAACAGCAACATTAACACTGAGTGAGGCAGCAACAACAGCAACATTAACACTGAGTGTGGCAGCAACAACAGCAACATTAACACTGAGTGTGGCAGCAACAACAGCAACATTAACACTGAGTGAGGCAGCAACAACAGCAACATTAACACTGAGTGTGGCAGCAACAACAGCAACATTAACACTGAGTGTGGCAGCAACAACAGCAACATTAACACTGAGTGAGGCAGCAACAACAGCAACATTAACACTGAGTGTGGCAGCAACAACAGCAACATTAACACTGAGTGTGGCAGCAACAACAGCAACATTAACACTGAGTGTGGCAGCAACAACAGCAACATTAACACTGAGTGTGGCAGCAACAACAGCAACATTAACACTGAGTGTGGCAGCAACAACAGCAACATTAACACTGAGTGAGGCAGCAACAACAGCAACATTAACACTGAGTGTGGCAGCAACAACAGCAACATTAACACTGAGTGAGGGCAGCAACACTGAGTGAGGCAGCAACAACAGCAACATTAACACTGAGTGTGGCAGCAACAACAGCAACATTAACACTGAGTGTGGCAGCAACAACAGCAACATTAACACTGAGTGAGGCAGCAACAACAGCAACATTAACACTGAGTGAGGCAGCAACAACAGCAACATTAACACTGAGTGTGGCAGCAACAACAGCAACATTAACACTGAGTGTGGCAGCAACAACAGCAACATTAACACTGAGTGTGGCAGCAACAACAGCAACATTAACACTGAGTGTGGCAGCAACAACAGCAACATTAACACTGAGTGTGGCAGCAACAACAGCAACATTAACACTGAGTGTGGCAGCAACAACAGCAACATTAACACTGAGTGTGGCAGCAACAACAGCAACATTAACACTGAGTGTGGCAGCAACAACAGCAACATTAACACTGAGTGTGGCAGCAACAACAGCAACATTAACACTGAGTGTGGCAGCAACAACAGCAACATTAACACTGAGTGAGGCAGCAACAACAGCAACATTAACACTGAGTGTGGCAGCAACAACAGCAACATTAACACTGAGTGTGGCAGCAACAACAGCAACATTAACACTGAGTGTGGCAGCAACAACAGCAACATTAACACTGAGTGAGGCAGCAACAACAGCAACATTAACACTGAGTGTGGCAGCAACAACAGCAACATTAACACTGAGTGTGGCAGCAACAACAGCAACATTAACACTGAGTGTGGCAGCAACAACAGCAACATTAACACTGAGTGAGGCAGCAACAACAGCAACATTAACACTGAGTGAGGCAGCAACAACAGCAACATTAACACTGAGTGTGGCAGCAACAACAGCAACATTAACACTGAGTGTGGCAGCAACAACAGCAACATTAACACTGAGTGAGGCAGCAACAACAGCAACATTAACACTGAGTGTGGCAGCAACAACAGCAACATTAACACTGAGTGAGGCAGCAACAACAGCAACATTAACACTGAGTGTGGCAGCAACAACAGCAACATTAACACTGAGTGTGGCAGCAACAACATTAACACTAACACTGAGGCAGCAACAACAGCAACATTAACACTGAGTGTGGCAGCAACAACAGCAACATTAACACTGAGTGAGGCAGCAACAACTGAGTGTGGCAACATTAACACTGAGTGAGGCAGCAACAACAGCAACATTAACACTGAGTGTGGCAGCAACAACAGCAACATTAACACTGAGTGAGGCAGCAACAACAGCAACATTAACACTGAGTGAGGCAGCAACAACAGCAACATTAACACTGAGTGAGGCAGCAACAACAGCAACATTAACACTGAGTGAGGCAGCAACAACAGCAACATTAACACTGAGTGAGGCAGCAACAACAGCAACATTAACACTGAGTGAGGCAGCAACAACAGCAACATTAACACTGAGTGAGGCAGCAACAACAGCAACATTAACACTGAGTGTGGCAGCAACAACAGCAACATTAACACTGAGTGAGGCAGCAACAACAGCAACATTAACACTGAGTGTGGCAGCAACAACAGCAACATTAACACTGAGTGTGGCAGCAACAACAGCAACATTAACACTGAGTGTGGCAGCAACAACAGCAACATTAACACTGAGTGTGGCAGCAACAACAGCAACATTAACACTGAGTGTGGCAGCAACAACAGCAACATTAACACTGAGTGAGGCAGCAACAACAGCAACATTAACACTGAGTGAGGCAGCAACAACAGCAACATTAACACTGAGTGAGGCAGCAACAACAGCAACATTAACACTGAGTGTGGCAGCAACATTAACACTGAGTGAGGCAGCAACAACAGCAACATTAACACTGAGTGTGGGCAGCAACATTAACACTGAACAGCAACATTAACACTGAGTGAGGCAGCAACAACAGCAACATTAACACTGAGTGAGGCAGCAACAACAGCAACATTAACACTGATTGTGGCAGCAACAACAGCAACATTAACACTGAGTGAGGCAGCAACAACAGCAACATTAACACTGAGTGTGGCAGCAACAACAGCAACATTAACACTGAGTGAGGCAGCAACAACAGCAACATTAACACTGAGTGAGGCAGCAACAACAGCAACATTAACACTGAGTGAGGCAGCAACAACAGCAACATTAACACTGAGTGAGGCAGCAACAACAGCAACATTAACACTGAGTGAGGCAGCAACAACAGCAACATTAACACTGAGTGTGGCAGCAACAACAGCAACATTAACACTGAGTGTGGCAGCAACAACAGCAACATTAACACTGAGTGTGGCAGCAACAACAGCAACATTAACACTGAGTGTGGCAGCAACAACAGCAACATTAACACTGAGTGTGGCAGCAACAACAGCAACATTAACACTGAGTGTGGCAGCAACAACAGCAACATTAACACTGAGTGTGGCAGCAACAACAGCAACATTAACACTGAGTGTGGCAGCAACAACAGCAACATTAACACTGAGTGTGGCAGCAACAACAGCAACATTAACACTGAGTGTGGCAGCAACAACAGCAACATTAACACTGAGTGTGGCAGCAACAACAGCAACATTAACACTGAGTGTGGCAGCAACAACAGCAACATTAACACTGAGTGTGGCAGCAACAACAGCAACATTAACACTGAGTGTGGCAGCAACAACAGCAACATTAACACTGAGTGAGGCAGCAACAACAGCAACATTAACACTGAGTGAGGCAGCAACAACAGCAACATTAACACTGAGTGTGGCAGCAACAACAGCAACATTAACACTGAGTGTGGCAGCAACAACAGCAACATTAACACTGAGTGTGGCAGCAACAACAGCAACATTAACACTGAGTGTGGCAGCAACAACAGCAACATTAACACTGAGTGTGGCAGCAACAACAGCAACATTAACACTGAGTGTGGCAGCAACAACAGCAACATTAACACTGAGTGTGGCAGCAACAACAGCAACATTAACACTGAGTGTGGCAGAAACAACAGCAACATTAACACTGAGTGTGGCAGAAACATTAACACTGAGTGTGGCAGCAACAACAGCAACATTAACACTGAGTGTGGCAGCAACAACAGCAACATTAACACTGAGTGAGGCAGCAACAACAGCAACATTAACACTGAGTGAGGCAGCAACAACAGCAACATTAACACTGAGTGAGGCAGCAACAACAGCAACATTAACACTGAGTGTGGCAGCAACAACAGCAACATTAACACTGAGTGAGGCAGCAACAACAGCAACATTAACACTGAGTGTGGCAGCAACAACAGCAACATTAACACTGAGTGTGGCAGCAACAACAGCAACATTAACACTGAGTGTGGCAGCAACAACAGCAACATTAACACTGAGTGTGGCAGCAACAACAGCAACATTAACACTGAGTGAGGCAGCAACAACAGCAACTTTAACACTGAGTGTGGCAGCAACAACAGCAACATTAACACTGAGTGTGGCAGCAACAACAGCAACATTAACACTGAGTGTGGCAGCAACAACAGCAACATTAACACTGAGTGTGCAACATTAACACTGAGCAGGCAGCAACAACAGCAACATTAACACTGAGTGTGGCAGCAACAACAGCAACATTAACACTGAGTGTGGCAGCAACAACAGCAACATTAACACTGAGTGAGGCAGCAACAACAGCAACATTAACACTGAGTGTGGCTGAGTGAGGCAACAACAGCAACATTAACACTGAGTGTGGCAGCAACAACAGCAACATTAACACTGAGTGTGGCAGCAACAACAGCAACATTAACACTGAGTGAGGCAGCAACAACAGCAACATTAACACTGAGTGAGGCAGCAACAACAGCAACATTAACACTGAGTGTGGCAGCAACAACAGCAACATTAACACTGAGTGTGGCAGCAACAACAGCAACATTAACACTGAGTGAGGCAGCAACAACAGCAACATTAACACTGAGTGTGGCAGCAACAACAGCAACATTAACACTGAGTGTGGCAGCAACAACAGCAACATTAACACTGAGTGTGGCAGCAACAACAGCAACATTAACACTGAGTGTGGCAGCAACAACAGCAACATTAACACTGAGTGTGGCAGCAACAACAGCAACATTAACACTGAGTGTGGCAGCAACAACAGCAACATTAACACTGAGTGTGGCAGCAACAACAGCAACATTAACACTGAGTGTGGCAGCAACAAGTGTGGCAGCAACAACAGCAACATTAACACTGAGTGTGGCAGCAACAACAGCAACATTAACACTGAGTGTGGCAGCAACAACAGCAACATTAACACTGAGTGTGGCAGCAACAACAGCAACATTAACACTGAGTGTGGCAGCAACAACAGCAACATTAACACTGAGTGTGGCAGCAACAACAGCAACATTAACACTGAGTGAGGGCAGCAACATTAACACTGAGTGAGGCAGCAACAACAGCAACATTAACACTGAGTGAGGCAGCAACAACAGCAACATTAACACTGAGTGTGGCAGCAACAACAGCAACATTAACACTGAGTGAGGCAGCAACAACAGCAACATTAACACTGAGTGAGGCAGCAACAACAGCAACATTAACACTGAGTGTGGCAGCAACAACAGCAACATTAACACTGAGTGTGGCAGCAACAACAGCAACATTAACACTGAGTGTGGCAGCAACAACAGCAACATTAACACTGAGTGTGGCAGCAACAACAGCAACATTAACACTGAGTGTGGCAGCAACAACAGCAACATTAACACTGAGTGTGGCAGCAACAACAGCAACATTAACACTGAGTGTGGGCAGCAACATTAACACTGAGTGTGGCAGCAACAACAGCAACATTAACACTGAGTGAGGCAGCAACAACAGCAACACTGAGTGAGTGTGGCAGCAACAACAACAACTGAGTGTGGCAGCAAGGCAGCAACATTAACACTGAGTGAGGCAGCAACAACAGCAACATTAACACTGAGTGTGGCAGCAACAACAGCAACATTAACACTGAGTGTGGCAGCAACAACAGCAACATTAACACTGAGTGTGGCAGCAACAACAGCAACATTAACACTGAGTGAGGGCAGCATTAACACTGAGTGAGGCAGCAACATTAACACTGAGTGTGGCAGCAACAACAGCAACATTAACACTGAGTGTGGCAGCAACAACAGCAACATTAACACTGAGTGTGGCAGCAACAACAGCAACATTAACACTGAGTGAGGCAGCAACAACAGCAACATTAACACTGAGTGTGGCAGCAACAACAGCAACATTAACACTGAGTGTGGCAGCAACAACAGCAACATTAACACTGAGTGTGGCAGCAACAACAGCAACATTAACACTGAGTGTGGCAGCAACAACAGCAACATTAACACTGAGTGTGGCAGCAACAACAGCAACATTAACACTGAGTGTGGCAGCAACAACAGCAACATTAACACTGAGTGGCAGCAACAACAGCAACATTAACACTGAGTGTGGCAGCAACAACAGCAACATTAACACTGAGTGAGGCAGCAACAACAGCAACATTAACACTGAGTGTGGCAGCAACAACAGCAACATTAACACTGAGTGTGGCAGCAACAACAGCAACATTAACACTGAGTGTGGCAGCAACAACAGCAACATTAACACTGAGTGAGGCAGCAACAACAGCAACATTAACACTGAGTGAGGCAGCAACAACAGCAACATTAACACTGAGTGGCAGCAACAACAGCAACATTAACACTGAGTGCAGGCAGCAACATTAACACTGAGTGTGGCAGCAACAACAACATTAACACTGAGTGTGGCAGCATTAACACTGAAGGCAGCAACAGCAACATTAACACTGAGTGTGGCAGCAACAACAGCAACATTAACACTGCAACATTAACACTGAGTGTGGCAGCAACAACAGCAACATTAACACTGAGTGTGGCAGCAACAACAGCAACATTAACACTGAGTGTGGCAGCAACAACAGCAACATTAACACTGAGTGTGGCAGCAACAACAGCAACATTAACACTGAGTGTGGCAGCAACAACAGCAACATTAACACTGAGTGTGGCAGCAACAACAGCAACATTAACACTGAGTGAGGCAGCAACAACAGCAACATTAACACTGAGTGAGGCAGCAACAACAGCAACATTAACACTGAGTGAGGCAGCAGCAACATTAACACTGAGTGTGGCAGGCAGCAACATTAACACTGAGTGAGGCAGCAACAACAGCAACATTAACACTGAGTGTGGCAGCAACAACAGCAACATTAACACTGAGTGTGGCAGCAACAACAGCAACATTAACACTGAGTGTGGCAGCAACAACAGCAACATTAACACAGTGTAACATTAACACTGAGTGTGGCAGCAACAACAGCAACATTAACACTGAGTGAGGCAGCAACAACAGCAACATTAACACTGAGTGAGGCAGCAACAACAGCAACATTAACACTGAGTGAGGCACCAACAACAGCAACATTAACACTGAGTGAGGCAGCAACAACAGCAACATTAACACTGAGTGAGGCAGCAACAACAGCAACATTAACACTGAGTGTGGCAGCAACAACAGCAACATTAACACAGTGTGGCAGCAACAACAGCAACATTAACACTGAGTGTGGCAGCAACAACAGCAACATTAACACTGAGTGAGGCAGCAACAACAGCAACATTAACACTGAGTGTGGCAGCAACAACAGCAACATTAACACTGAGTGTGGCAGCAACAACAGCATTAACACTGAGTGAGGCAGCAACAACAGCAACTGAGTGTGGCAGCAACAACAGCAACATTAACACTGAGTGTGGCAGCAACAACAGCAACATTAACACTGAGTGTGGCAGCAACAACAGCAACATTAACACTGAGTGAGGCAGCAACAACAGCAACATTAACACTGAGTGTGGCAGCAACAACAGCAACATTAACACTGAGTGTGGCAGCAACAACAGCAACATTAACACTGAGTGTGGCAGCAACAACAGCAACATTAACACTGAGTGAGGCAGCAACAACAGCAACATTAACACTGAGTGTGGCAGCAACAACAGCAACATTAACACTGAGTGTGGCAGCAACAACAGCAACATTAACACTGATGGCAGCAACAACAGCAACATTAACACTGAGTGAGGCAGCAACAACAGCAACATTAACACTGAGTGAGGCAGCAACAACAGCAACATTAACACTGAGTGTGGCAGCAACAACAGCAACATTAACACTGAGTGTGGCAGCAACAACAGCAACATTAACACTGAGTGTGGCAGCAACAACAGCAACATTAACACTGAGTGTGGCAGCAACAACAGCAACATTAACACTGAGTGTGGCAGCAACAACAGCAACATTAACACTGAGTGAGGCAGCAACAACAGCAACATTAACACTGAGTGAGGCAGCAACAACAGCAACATTAACACTGAGTGAGGCAGCAACAACAGCAACATTAACACTGAGTGAGGCAGCAACAACAGCAACATTAACACTGAGTGTGGCAGCAACAACAGCAACATTAACACTGAGTGAGGCAGCAACAACAGCAACATTAACACTGAGTGTGGCAGCAACAACAGCAACATTAACACTGAGTGTGGCAGCAACAACAGCAACATTAACACTGAGTGTGGCAGCAACAACAGCAACATTAACACTGAGTGTGGCAGCAACAACAGCAACATTAACACTGAGTGTGGCAGCAACAACAGCAACATAACACTGAGTGTGGCAGCAACAACAGCAACATTAACACTGAGTGTGGCAGCAACAACAGCAACATTAACACTGAGTGAGTGGCAGCAACAACAGCAACATTAACACTGAGTGTGGCAGCAACAACAGCAACATTAACACTGAGTGTGGCAGCAACAACAGCAACATTAACACTGAGTGTGGGCAGCAACATTAACACTGAGTGTGGCAGCAACAACAGCAACATTAACACTGAGTGTGGCAGCAACAAGAACAACATTAACACTGAGTGAGGCAGCAACAACAGCAACATTAACACTGAGTGAGACAGCAACAACACCAGCATTAACACTGAGTGTTACAGCACCAACAGCAACATTAACACTGAGTGAGGCAGCAACAACAGCAACATTAACACTGAGTGTGGCAGCAACAACAGCAGCATTAACACTGAGTGTGGCAGCAACAACAGCAACATTAACACTGAGTGTGGCAGCAACAACAGCAACAGTAACACTGAGTGTGGCAGCAACAACAGCAACATTAACACTGAGTGTGGCAGCAACAACAGCAACATTAACACTGAGTGTGGCAGCAACAACAGCAACATTAACACTGAGTGTGGCGGCAACAACAGCAACATTAACACTGAGTGAGGCAGCAACAACAGCAACATTAACACTGAGTGTGGCAGCAACAACAGCAACATTAACACTGAGTGAGGCAGCAACAACAGCAACATTAACACTGAGTGAGGCAGCAACAACAGCAACATTAACACTGAGTGTGGCAGCAACAACAGCAACATTAACACTGAGTGTGGCAGCAACAACAGCAACATTAACACCGAGTGTCGCAGCAACAACAGCATTATTAACACTGAGTGTGGCAGCAACAACAGCAACATTAACACTGAGCGTGGCAGCAACAACAGCAACATTAACACTGAGTGTGGCAGCAACAACAGCAACATTAACACTGAGTGTGGCAGCAACAACAGCAACATTAACACTGAGTGTGGCAGCAACAACAGCAACATTAACACTGAGTGAGGCAGCAACAACAGCAACATTAACACTGAGTGAGGCAGCAACAACAGCAACATTAACACTGAGTGTGGCAGCAACAACAGCAACATTAACACTGAGTGTGGCAGCAACAACAGCAACATTAACACTGAGTGAGGCAGCAACAACAGCAACATTAACACTGAGTGAGGCAGCAACAACAGCAACATTAACACTGAGTGTGGCAGCAACAACAGCAACATTAACACTGAGTGTGGCAGCAACAACAGCAACATTAACACTGAGTGTGGCAGCAACAACAGCAACATTAACACTGAGTGTGGCAGCAACAACAGCAACATTAACACTGAGTGTGGCAGCAACAACAGCAACATTAACACTGAGTGAGGCAGCAACAACAGCAACATTAACACTGAGTGTGGGCAACAACAGCAACATTAACACTGAGTGAGGCAGCAACATTAACACTGAGTGTGGCAGCAACAACAGCAACATTAACACTGAGTGTGGCAGCAACAACAGCAACAACAGCAGCAACAACATTAACACTGAGTGTGGCAGCAACAACAGCAACATTAACACTGAGTGTGGCAGCAACAACAGCAACATTAACACTGAGTGTGGCAGCAACAACAGCAACATTAACACTGAGTGTGGCAGCAACAACAGCAACATTAACACTGAGTGAGGCAGCAACAACAGCAACATTAACACTGAGTGTGGCAGCAACAACAGCAACATTAACACTGAGTGAGGCAGCAACAACAGCAACATTAACACTGAGTGTGAGGCAGCAACACTGAACAGCAACATTAACACTGAGTGTGGCAGCACAGCAACATTAACACTGAGTGTGGCAGCAACAACAGCAACATTAACACTGAGTGAGGCAGCAACAAAAGCAACATTAACACCGAGTGTGGCAGCAACAACAGCAACATTAACACTGAGTGTGGCAGCAACAACACCAACATTAACACTGAGTGTGGCAGCAACAACAGCAACATTAACACTGAGTGTGGCAGCAACAACAGCAACATTAACACTGAGTGTGGCAGCAACAACAGCAACATTAACACTGAGTGTGGCAGCAACAACAGCAACATTAACACTGAGTGTGGCAGCAACATTAACACTGAGTGTGGCAGCAACAACAGCAACATTAACACTGAGTGAGGCAGCAACAACAGCAACATTAACACTGAGTGAGGCAGCAACAACAGCAACATTAACACTGAGTGAGGCAGCAACAACAGCAACATTAACACTGAGTGTGGCAGCAACAACAGCAACATTAACACTGAGTGTGGCAGCAACAACAGCAACATTAACACTGAGTGTGGCAGCAACAACAGCAACATTAACACTGAGTGTGGCAGCAACAACAGCAACATTAACACTGAGTGTGGCAGCAACAACAGCAACATTAACACTGAGTGTGGCAGCAACAACAGCAACATTAACACTGAGTGTGGCAGCAACAACAGCAACATTAACACTGAGTGAGGCAGCAACAACAGCAACATTAACACTGAGTGAGGCAGCAACAACAGCAACATTAACACTGAGTGAGGCAGCAACAACAGCAACATTAACACTGAGTGAGCAGCACAACAGCAACATTAACACTGAGTGAGGCAGCAACAACAGCAACATTAACACTGAGTGGCAGCAACAACATTAACACTGAGTGAGGCAGCAACAACAGCAACATTAACACTGAGTGAGGCAGCAACAACAGCAACATTAACACTGAGTGAGGCAGCAACAACAGCAACATTAACACTGAGTGTGGCAGCAACAACAGCAACATTAACACTGAGTGAGGCAGCAACATTAACACTGAGTGAGGCAGCAACAACAGCAACATTAACACTGAGTGTGGCAGCAACAACAGCAACATTAACACTGAGTGAGGCAGCAACAACAGCAACATTAACACTGAGTGTGGCAGCAACAACAGCAACATTAACACTGAGTGTGGCAGCAACAACAGCAACATTAACACTGAGTGTGGCAGCAACAACAGCAACATTAACACTGAGTGTGGCAGCAACAACAGCAACATTAACACTGAGTGTGGCAGCAACAACAGCAACATTAACACTGAGTGAGGCAGCAACAACAGCAACATTAACACTGAGTGAGGGCAGCAACAGCAACATTAACACTGCAGGCAGCAACAACAGCAACATTAACACTGAGTGTGGCAACAGCAACATTAACACTGAGTGTGGCAGCAACAACAGCAACATTAACACTGAGTGAGGCAGAGTGAGGCAGCAACATTAACACTGAGTGTGGCAGCAACAACAGCAACATTAACACTGAGTGTGGCAGCAACAACAGCAACATTAACACTGAGTGTGGCAGCAACAACAGCAACATTAACACTGAGCAGCAAGGCAGCAACAACACTGACAGCAACATTAACACTGAGTGAGGCAGCAACAACAGCAACATTAACACTGAGTGTGGCAGCAACAACAGCAACATTAACACTGAGTGTGGCAGCAACAACAGCAACATTAACACTGAGTGAGGCAGCAACAACAGCAACATTAACACTGAGTGAGGCAGCAACAACAGCAACATTAACACTGAGTGAGGCAGCAACAACAGCAGCATTAACACTGAGTGTGGCAGCACCAACAGCAACATTAACACTGAGTGAGGCAGCAACAACAGCAACATTAACACCGAGTGTGGCAGCAACAACAGCAGGATTAACACTGAGTGTGGCAGCAACAACAGCAACATTAACACTGAGTGTGGCAGCACCAACAGCAACATTGACACTGAGTGTGGCAGCAACAACAGCAGGATTAACACTGAGTGTGGCAGCAACAACAGCAACAGTAACACTGAGTGAGGCAGCAACAACAGCAACATTAACACTGAGTGTGGCAGCAACAACAGCAACATTAACACTGAGTGTGGGCAGCAACAGCAACATTAACACTGAGTGTGGCAGCAACAACAGCAACATTAACACTGAGTGTGGCAGCAACAACAGCAACATTAACACTGAGTGGCAGCAACAACAGCAACATTAACACTGAGTGTGGCAGCAACAACAGCAACATTAACACTGAGTGTGGGCAGCAACAACAGCAACATTAACACTGAGTGTGGCAGCAACAACAGCAACATTAACACTGAGTGTGGGCAGCAACATTAACACTGAGTGTGGCAGCAACATTAACACTGAGTGTGGCAGCAACAACAGCAACATTAACACTGAGTGTGGCAGCAACAACAGCAACATTAACACTGAGTGAGGGCAGCAACATTAACACTGAGTGAGGCAGCAGCAACATTAACACTGAGTGTGGCAGCAACAACAGCAACATTAACACTGAGTGTGGCAGCAACAACAGCAACATTAACACTGAGTGTGGCAGCAACAACAGCAACATTAACACTGAGTGAGGCAGCAACAACAGCAACATTAACACTGAGTGTGGCAGCAACAACAGCAACATTAACACTGAGTGTGGCAGCAACAACAGCAACATTAACACTGAGTGAGGCAGCAACACAGCAACACTGAGTGAGGCAGCAACAACAGCAACATTAACACTGAGTGTGGCAGCAACAACAGCAACATTAACACTGAGTGTGGCAGCAACAACAGCAACATTAACACTGAGTGTGGCAGCAACAACAGCAACATTAACACTGAGTGTGGCAGCAACAACAGCAACATTAACACTGAGTGTGGCAGCAACAACAGCAACATTAACACTGAGTGTGGCAGCAACAACAGCAACATTAACAGGCAGCAACAACAGCAACATTAACACTGAGTGTGGCAGCAACAACAGCAACATTAACACTGAGTGTGGCAGCAACATTAACACTGAGTGTGGCAGCAACAACAGCAACATTAACACTGAGTGTGGCAGCAACAACAGCAACATTAACACTGAGTGTGGCAGCAACAACAGCAACATTAACACTGAGTGAGGCAGCAACAACAGCAACATTAACACTGAGTGAGGCAGCAACAACAGCAACATTAACACTGAGTGTGGCAGCAACAACAGCAACATTAACACTGAGTGTGGCAGCAACAACAGCAACATTAACACTGAGTGAGGCAGCAACAACAGCAACATTAACACTGAGTGAGGCAGCAACAACAGCAACATTAACACTGAGTGAGGCAGCAACAACAGCAACATTAACAC
Organism: Procambarus clarkii; assembly: GCF_020424385.1. NCBI lineage: Eukaryota > Metazoa > Arthropoda > Malacostraca > Decapoda > Cambaridae > Procambarus > Procambarus clarkii. The sequence continues at coordinate 55,800 of NW_025568236.1, forward strand.
TGAGTGTGGCAGCAACAACAGCAACATTAACACTGAGTGTGGCAGCAACAACAGCAACATTAACACTGAGTGTGTGGGCAGCAACAACAGCAACATTAACACTGAGTGAGGCAGCAACAACAGCAACATTAACACTGAGTGTGGCAGCAACAACAGCAACATTAACACTGAGTGTGGCAGCAACAACAGCAACATTAACACTGAGTGTGGCAGCAACATTAACACTGAGTGTGGCAGCAACATTAACACTGAGTGTGGCAGCAACAACAGCAACATTAACACTGAGTGTGGCAGCAACAACAGCAACATTAACACTGAGTGTGGCAGCAACAACAGCAACATTAACACTGAGTGAGGCAGCAACAACAGCAACATTAACACTGAGTGTGGCAGCAACAACAGCAACATTAACACTGAGTGAGGCAGCAACAACAGCAACATTAGCACTGAGTGTGGCAGCAATAACAGCAAAATTAACACAGTGTGGCAGCAACAACAGCAACATTAACACTGAGTGTGGCAGCAACAACAGCAACATTAACACTGAGTGTGGCAGCAACAACAGCAACATTAACACTGAGTGTGGCAGCAACATTAACACTGAGTGTGGGCAGCAACATTAACACTGAGTGTGGCAGCAACAACAGCAACATTAACAGCAACATTAACACTGAGTGAGGCAGCAACAACAGCAACATTAACACTGAGTGTGGCAGCAACAACAGCAACATTAACACTGAGTGAGGCAGGCAGCAACATTAACACTGAGTGTGGCAGCAACAACAGCAACATTAACACTGAGTGTGGCAGCAACAACAGCAACATTAACACTGAGTGAGGGCAGCAACAACAGCAACATTAACACTGAGTGTGGCAGCAACAACAGCAACATTAACACTGAGTGTGGGCAGCAACACACTGAGCAACAGCAACACTGAGTGTGGCAGCAACAACAGCAACATTAACACTGAGTGTGGCAGCAACAACAGCAACATTAACACTGAGTGTGGCAGCAACAACAGCAACATTAACACTGAGTGTGGCAGCAACAACAGCAACATTAACACTGAGTGTGGCAGCAACAACAGCAACATTAACACTGAGTGAGGCAGCAACAACAGCAACATTAACACTGAGTGTGGCAGCAACAACAGCAACATTAACACTGAGTGTGGCAGCAACAACAGCAACATTAACACTGAGTGAGGCAGCAACAACAGCAACATTAACACTGAGTGAGGCAGCAACAACAGCAACATTAACACTGAGTGTGGCAGCAACAACAGCAACATTAACACTGAGTGAGCAAGCAACATTAACACTGAAGGCAGCAACATTAACACTGAGTGTGGCAGCAACAACAGCAACATTAACACTGAGTGTGGGCAGCAACATTAACACTGAGTGTGGCAGCAACATTAACACTGAGTGAGGCAGCAACAACAGCAACATTAACACTGAGTGAGGCAGCAACAACAGCAACATTAACACTGAGTGTGGCAGCAACAACAGCAACATTAACACTGAGTGAGGCAGCAACAACAGCAACATTAACACTGAGTGAGGCAGCAACATTAACACTGAGTGAGGCAGCAACAGCAACATTAACACTGAGTGTGGCAGCAACAACAGCAACATTAACACTGAGTGAGGCAGCAACAACAGCAACATTAACACTGAGTGAGGCAGCAACAACAGCAGCATTAACACTGAGTGTGGCAGCAACATTAACACTGAGCAACATTAACACTGAGTGTGGCAGCAACAACAGCAACATTAACACTGAGTGTGGCAGCAACAACAGCAACATTAACACTGAGTGTGGCAGCAACAACAGCAACATTAACACTGAGTGTGGCAGCAACAACAGCAACATTAACACTGAGTGTGGCAGCAACAACAGCAACATTAACACTGAGTGTGGCAGCAACAACAGCAACATTAACACTGAGTGAGGCAGCAACAACAGCAACATTAACACTGAGTGGGGCAGCAACAACAGCAACATTAACACTGAGTGAGGCAGCAACAACAGCAACATTAACACTGAGTGTGGCAGCAACAACAGCAACATTAACACTGAGTGTGGCAGCAACAACAACAACATTAACACTGAGTGAGGCAGCAACAACAGCAACATTAACACTGAGTGAGGCAGGCAGCAACAACAGCAACATTAACACTGAGTGTGGCAGCAACAACAGCAACATTAACACTGAGTGTGGCAGCAACAACAGCAACATTAACACTGAGTGAGGCAGCAACAACAGCAACATTAACACTGAGTGTGGCAGCAACAACAGCAGCATTAACACTGAGTGTGGCAGCACCAACAGCAACATTAACACTGAGTGAGGCAGCAACAACAGCAACATTAACACTGAGTGTGGCAGCAACAACAGCAACATTAACACTGAGTGTGGCAGCAACAACAGCAACATTAACACTGAGTGAGGCAGCAACAGCAACAGCATTAACACTGAGTGTGGCAGCACCAACAGCAACATTAACACTGAGTGTGGCAGCAACAACAGCAGGATTAACACTGAGTGTGGCAACAACAGCAAACACTGAAGCAACAACAGCAACATTAACACTGAGTGTGGCAGCAACAACAGCAACATTAACACTGAGTGAGGCAGCAACAACAGCAACATTAACACTGAGTGTGGCAGCAACAACAGCAACATTAACACTGAGTGTGGCAGCAACAACAGCAACATTAACACTGAGTGAGGCAGCAACAACAGCAACATTAACACTGAGTGTGGCAGCAACAACAGCAACATTAACACTGAGTGAGGCAGCAACAACAGCAACATTAACACTGAGTGAGGCAGCAACAACAGCAACATTAACACTGAGTGTGGCAGCAACAACAACAGCAACATTAACACTGAGTGTGGCAGCAACAACAGCAACATTAACACTGAGTGAGGCAGCAACAACAGCAACATTAACACTGAGTGTGGCAGCAACAACAGCAACATTAACACTGAGTGTGGCAGCAACAACAGCAACATTAACACTGAGTGTGGCAGCAACAACAGCAACATTAACACTGAGTGTGGCAGCAACAACAGCAACATTAACACTGAGTGTGGCAGCAACAACAGCAACATTAACACTGAGTGCAGGCAGCAACAACAGCAACATTAACACTGAGTGTGGCAGCAACAACAGCAACATTAACACTGAGTGTGGCAGCAACAACAGCAACATTAACACTGAGTGTGGCAGCAACAACAGCAACATTAACACTGAGTGTGGCAGCAACAACAGCAACATTAACACTGAGTGAGGCAGGCAGCAACATTAACACAGGCAACATTAACACTGAGTGTGGCAGCAACAACAGCAACATTAACACTGAGTGTGGCAGCAACAACAGCAACATTAACACTGAGTGAGGCAGCAACAACAGCAACATTAACACTGAGTGTGGCAGCAACAACAGCAACATTAACACTGAGTGTGTGGCAGCAACAACAGCAACATTAACACTGAGTGAGGCAGCAACAACAGCAACATTAACACTGAGTGAGGCAGCAACAACAGCAACATTAACACTGAGTGTGGCAGCAACAACAGCAACATTAACACTGAGGCAGGCAACATTAACACTGAGTGAGGCAGCAATATTAACACTGAGTGTGGCAGCAACAACAGCAACATTAACACAGTGTGGCAGCAACAACACCAACATTAACACTGAGTGTGGCAGCAACAACACCAACATTAACACTGAGTGAGGCAGCAACAACAGCAACATTAACACTGAGTGTGGCAGCAACAACAGCAACATTAACACTGAGTGTGGCAGCAACAACAGCAACATTAACACTGAGTGAGGCAGCAACAACAGCAACATTAACACTGTGGTGTGGCAGCAACATTAACACTGAGTGTGGCAGCAACAACAGCAACATTAACACTGAGTGAGGCAGCAACAACAGCAACATTAACACTGAGTGCAGGCAGCAACATTAACACTGAGTGAGGCAGCAACATTAACACTGAGTGAGGCAGCAACACAGCAACACACTGAGTGTGGCAGCAACAACAGCAACATTAACACTGAGTGAGGCAGCAACAACAGCAACATTAACACTGAGTGTGGCAGCAACAACAGCAACATTAACACTGAGTGAGGCAGCAACAACAGCAACATTAACATTAACACTGAGTGTGGCAGCAACAACAGCAACATTAACACTGAGTGTGGCAGCAACAACAGCAACATTAACACTGAGTGAGGCAGCAACAACAGCAACATTAACACTGAGTGAGGCAGCAACAACAGCAACATTAACACTGAGTGTGGCAGCAACAACAGCAACATTAACACTGAGTGTGGCAGCAACAACAGCAACATTAACACTGAGTGAGGCAGCAACAACAGCAACATTAACACTGAGTGAGGGCAGCAACAACAGCAACATTAACACTGAGTGTGGCAGCAACAACAGCAACATTAACACTGAGTGTGGCAGCAACAACAGCAACATTAACACTGAGTGTGGCAGCAACAACAGCAACATTAACACTGAGTGTGGCAGCAACAACAGCAACATTAACACTGAGTGAGGCAGCAACAACAGCAACATTAACACTGAGTGTGGCAGCAACAACAGCAACATTAACACTGAGTGAGGCAGCAACAACAGTGAGGCACAGCAACATTAACACTGAGTGAGGCAGCAACAACAGCAACATTAACACTGAGTGTGGCAGCAACAACAGCAACATTAACACTGAGTGTGGCAGCAACAACAGCAACATTAACACTGAGTGTGGCAGCAACAACAGCAACATTAACACTGAGTGTGGCAGCAACAACAGCAACATTAACACTGAGTGAGGCAGCAACAACAGCAACATTAACACTGAGTGAGGCAGCAACAACAGCAACATTAACACTGAGTGAGGCAGCAACAACAGCAACATTAACACTGAGTGTGGCAGCAACAACAGCAACATTAACACTGAGTGAGGCAGCAACAACAGCAACATTAACACTGAGTGTGGGCAACAACAGCAACATTAACACTGAGTGTGGCAGCAACAACAGCAACATTAACACTGAGTGTGGCAGCAACAACAGCAACATTAACACTGAGTGAGGCAGCAACAACAGCAACATTAACACTGAGTGTGGGCAGCACATTAACAGTGAGGCAGCAGCAACATTAACACTGAGTGTGGCAGCAACAACAGCAACATTAACACTGAGTGTGGCAGCAACAACAGCAACATTAACACTGAGTGTGGCAGCAACAACAGCAACATTAACACTGAGTGTGGCAGCAACAACAGCAACATTAACACTGAGTGTGGCAGCAACAACAGCAACATTAACACTGAGTGTGGCAGCAACAACAGCAACATTAACACTGAGTGTGGCAGCAACAACAGCAACATTAACACTGAGTGTGGCAGCAACAACAGCAACATTAACACTGAGTGTGGCAGCAACAACAGCAACATTAACACTGAGTGTGGCAGCAACATTAACACTGAGTGAGGCAGCAACAACAGCAACAGTAACACTGAGTGTGGCAGCAACAACAGCAACATTAACACTGAGTGTGGCAGCAACATTAACACTGAGTGAGGCAGCAACAACAGCAACATTAACACTGAGTGAGGCAGCAACAACAGAAACATTAACACTGAGTGAGGCAACAACAACAGCAACAGTAACACTGAGTGAGGCAACAACAACAGCAACATTAACACTGAGTGAGGCAGCAACAACAGCAACATTAACACTGAGCGTGGCAGCAACAACAGCAACATTAACACTGAGTGTGGCAGCAACAACAGCAACATTAACACTGAGTGTGGCAGCAACAACAGCAACATTAACACTGAGTGAGGCAGCAACAACAGCAACATTAACACTGAGTGAGGCAGCAACAACAGCAACATTAACACTGAGTGTGGCAGCAACAACAGCAACATTAACACTGAGTGTGGCAGCAACAACAGCAACATTAACACTGAGTGTGGCAGCAACAACAGCAACATTAACACTGAGTGAGGCAGCAACAACAGCAACATTAACACTGACACTGGCAGCAACAACAGCAACATTAACACTGAGTGAGGCAGCAACATTAACACTGAGTGTGGCAGCAACAACAGCAACATTAACACTGAGTGTGGCAGCAACAACAGCAACAGCAACATTAACACTGAGTGAGGCAGCAACAACAGCAACATTAACACTGAGTGTGGCAGCAACAACAGCAACATTAACACTGAGTGTGGCAGCAACAACAGCAACATTAACACTGAGTGTGGCAGCAACAACAGCAACATTAACACTGAGTGAGGCAGCAACAACAGCAACATTAACACTGAGTGTGGCAGCAACAACAGCAACATTAACACTGAGTGTGGCAGCAACAACAGCAACATTAACACTGAGTGAGGCAGCAACAACAGCAACAACAACAACAGCAACATTAACACTGAGTGAGGCAGCAACAACAGCAACATTAACACTGAGTGTGGCAGCAACAACAGCAACATTAACACTGAGTGAGGCAGCAACAACAGCAACATTAACACTGAGTGGCAGCAGCAACAACAGCAACATTAACACTGAGTGAGGCAGCAACAACAGCAACATTAACACTGAGTGAGGCAGCAACAACAGCAACATTAACACTGAGTGAGGCAGCAACAACAGCAACATTAACACTGAGTGTGGCAGCAACAACAGCAACATTAACACTGAGTGAGGCAGCAACAACAGCAACATTAACACTGAGTGTGGGCAACAACAGCAACATTAACACAACATTAACACTGAGTGTGGCAGCAACAACAGCAACATTAACACTGAGTGAGGCAGCAACAACAGCAACATTAACACTGAGTGAGGCAGCAACAACAGCAACATTAACACTGAGTGAGGCAGCAACAACAGCAACATTAACACTGAGTGTGGCAGCAACAACAGCAACATTAACACTGAGTGTGGCAGCAACAACAGCAACATTAACACTGAGTGAGGCAGCAACAACAGCAACATTAACACTGAGTGTGGGCAGCATTAACACTGAACAGCAACATTAACACTGAGTGTGGCAGCAACAACAGCAACATTAACACTGAGTGTGGCAGCAACAACAGCAACATTAACACTGAGTGTGGCAGCAACAACAGCAACATTAACACTGAGTGTGGCAGCAACAACAGCAACATTAACACTGAGTGTGGCAGCAACAACAGCAACATTAACACTGAGTGTGGCAGCAACAACAGCAACATTAACACTGAGTGAGGGCAGCAACATTAACACTGAGTGTGGCAGCAGCAACATTAACACTGAGTGTGGCAGCAACAACAGCAACATTAACACTGAGTGTGGCAGCAACAACAGCAACATTAACACTGAGTGTGGCAGCAACAACAGCAACATTAACACTGAGTGAGGCAGCAACAACAGCAACATTAACACTGAGTGTGGCAGCAACAACAGCAACATTAACACTGAGTGTGGCAGCAACAACAGCAACATTAACACTGAGTGTGGCAGCAACAACAGCAACATTAACACTGAGTGTGGCAGCAACATTAACACTGAGTGTGGCAGCAACAACAGCAACATTAACACTGAGTGTGGCAGCAACAACAGCAACATTAACACTGAGTGTGGCAGCAACAACAGCAACATTAACACTGAGTGCAACAACAGCAACATTAACACTGAGTGAGGCAGCAACAACAGCAACATTAACACTGAGTGTGGGCAGCAACAACAGCAACATTAACACTGAGTGAGGCAGCAACAACAGCAACATTAACACTGAGTGTGGCAGCAACAACAGCAACATTAACACTGAGTGTGGCAGCAACAACAGCAACATTAACACTGAGTGAGGCAGCAACAACAGCAACATTAACACTGAGTGTGGCAGCAACAACAGCAACATTAACACTGAGTGTGGCAGCAACAACAGCAACATTAACACTGAGTGAGGCAGCAACAACAGCAACATTAACACTGAGTGTGGCAGCAACATTAACACTGAGTGTGGCAGCAACAACAGCAACATTAACACTGAGCAACAACAGCAACATTAACACTGAGTGAGGCAGCAACAACAGGCAGCAACATTAACACTGAGTGAGGCAGCAACAACAGCAACATTAACACTGAGTGAGGCAGCAACATTAACAGGCAGCAACATTAACACTGAGTGTGGCAGCAACAACAGCAACATTAACACTGAGTGAGGGCAGCAACAACAGCAACATTAACACTGAGTGTGGCAGCAACAACAGCAACATTAACACTGAGTGTGGCAGCAACAACAGCAACATTAACACTGAGTGTGGCAGCAACAACAGCAACATTAACACTGAGTGTGGCAGCAACAACAGCAACATTAACACTGAGTGAGGCAGGCAGCAACATTAACAGCAACAACAGCAACATTAACACTGAGTGTGGGCAGCAACATTAACACTGAGTGTGGCAGCAACATTAACACTGAGTGTGGCAGCAACAACAGCAACATTAACACTGAGTGTGGCAGCAACAACAGCAACATTAACACTGAGTGTGGCAGCAACAACAGCAACATTAACACTAACACTGAGTGTGGCAGCAACAACAGCAACATTAACACTGAGTGAGGCAGCAACAACAGCAACATTAACACTGAGTGTGGGCAGCAACATTAACACAGCAACATTAACACTGAGTGAGGCAGCAACAACAGCAACATTAACACTGAGTGAGGCAGCAACATTAACACTGAGTGAGGCAGCAACATTAACACTGAGTGAGGCAGCAACAACAGCAACATTAACACTGAGTGAGGCAGCAACAACAGCAACATTAACACAGTGTGGCTGCAACAACAGCAACATTAACACTGAGTGAGGCAGCAACAACAGCAACATTAACACTGAGTGAGGCAGCAACAACAGCAACATTAACACTGAGTGTGGCAGCAACAACAGCAACATTAACACTGAGTGTGGCAGCAACAACAGCAACATTAACACTGAGTGAGGCAGCAACAACAGCAACATTAACACTGAGTGTGGCAGCAACAACAGCAACATTAACACTGAGTGTGGCAGCAACAACAGCAACATTAACACTGAGTGTGGCAGCAACAACAGCAACATTAACACTGAGTGTGGCAGCAACAACAGCAACATTAACACTGAGTGAGGCAGCAACAACAGCAACATTAACACTGAGTGTGGCAGCAACAACAGCAACATTAACACTGAGTGTGGCAGCAACAACAGCAACATTAACACTGAGTGTGGCAGCAACAACAGCAACATTAACACTGAGTGAGGCAGCAACAACAGCAACATTAACACTGAGTGTGGCAGCAACAACAGCAACATTAACACTGAGTGAGGCAGCAACAACAGCAACATTAACACTGAGTGAGGCAGCAACAACAGCAACATTAACACTGAGTGTGGCAGCAACAACAGCAACATTAACACTGAGTGAGGCAGCAACAACATCAACATTAACACTGAGTGTGGCAGCAACAACACCAACATTAACACTGAGTGTGACAGCAACAACACCAACATTAACACTAAGTGTGGCAGCAACATTAACACTGAGTGAGGCAGCAACATTAACACTGAGTGAGGCAGCAACAACAACATTAACACTGAAGGCAGCAACATTAACACTGAGTGTGGCAGCAACAACAGCAACATTAACACTGAGTGTGGCAGCAACAACAGCAACATTAACACGAGTGTGCAACAACAGCAACATTAACACTGAGTGGCAGCAACAACAGCAACATTAACACTGAGTGTGGCAGCAACAACACCAACATTAACACTGAGTGTGGCAGCAACAACAGCAACATTAACACTGAGTGAGGCAGCAACAACAGCAACATTAACACTGAGTGTGGCAGCAACAACAGCAACATTAACACTGAGTGTGGCAGCAACAACAGCAACATTAACACTGAGTGTGGCAGCAACAACAGCAACATTAACACTGAGTGTGGCAGCAACAACAGCAACATTAACACTGAGTGTGGCAGCAACAACAGCAACATTAACACTGAGTGAGGCAGCAACAACAGCAACATTAACACTGAGTGTGGCAGCAACAACAGCAACATTAACACTGAGTGAGGCAGCAACAACAGCAACATTAACACTGAGTGAGGCAGCAACAACAGCAACATTAACACTGAGTGAGGCAGCAACAACAGCAACATTAACACTGAGTGAGGGCAGCAACATTAACACTGAGTGTGGCAGGCAGCAACATTAACACTGAGTGAGGCAGCAACAACAGCAACATTAACACTGAGTGTGGCAGCAACAACAGCAACATTAACACTGAGTGTGGCAGCAACAACAGCAACATTAACACTGAGTGTGGGCAACAGCAACATTACACTGAGTGAGGCAGCAACAACAGCAACATTAACACTGAGTGCAGCAACAACAGCAACACTGAGTGTGGCAGCAACAGCAACATTAACACTGAGTGTGGCAGCAACAACAGCAACATTAACACTGAGTGAGGCAGCAACAACAGCAACATTAACACTGAGTGAGGCAGCAACAACAGCAACATTAACACTGAGTGTGGCAGCAACAACAGCAACATTAACACTGAGTGTGGCAGCAACAACAGCAACATTAACACTGAGTGAGGCAGCAACAACAGCAACATTAACACTGAGTGTGGCAGCAACAACAGCAACATTAACACTGAGTGTGGCAGCAACAACAGCAACATTAACACTGAGTGTGGCAGCAACAACAGCAACATTAACACTGAGTGTGGCAGCAACAACAGCAACATTAACACTGAGTGTGGCAGCAACAACAGCAACATTAACACTGAGTGAGGCAGCAACAACAGCAACATTAACACTGAGTGTGGCAGCAACAACAGCAACATTAACACTGAGTGTGGGCAACATTAAACACTGAAGGCAGCAACATTAACACTGAGTGAGGCAGCAACAACAGCAACATTAACACTGAGTGAGGCAGCAACAACAGCAACATTAACACTGAGTGAGGCAGCAACAACAGCAACATTAACACTGAGTGTGGCAGCAACAACAGCAACATTAACACTGAGTGAGGCAGCAACAACAGCAACATTAACACTGAGTGTGGCAGCAACAACAGCAACATTAACACTGAGTGAGGCAGCAACAACAGCAACATTAACACTGAGTGTGGCAGCAACAACAGCAACATTAACACTGAGTGAGGCAGCAACAACAGCAACATTAACACTGAGTGAGGCAGCAACAACAGCAACATTAACACTGAGTGAGGCAGCAACAACAGCAACATTAACACTGAGTGTGGCAGCAACAACAGCAACATTAACACTGAGTGAGGCAGCAACAACAGCAACATTAACACTGAGTGAGGCAGCAACAACAGCAACATTAACACTGAGTGAGGCAGCAACAACAGCAACATTAACATTGAGTGAGGCAGCAACATTAACACTGAGTGAGGCAGCAACAACAGCAACATTAACACTGAGTGAGGCAGCAACAACAGCAACATTAACACTGAGTGAGGCAGCAACAACAGCAACATTAACACTGAGTGAGGCAGCAACAACAGCAACATTAACACTGAGTGAGGCAGCAACAACAGCAACATTAACACTGAGTGAGGCAGCAACAACAGCAACATTAACACTGAGTGTGGCAGCAACAACAGCAACATTAACACTGAGTGTGGCAGCAACAACAGCAACATTAACACTGAGTGTGGCAGCAACAACAGCAACATTAACACTGAGTGTGGCAGCAACAACAGCAACATTAACACTGAGTGTGGCAGCAACAACAGCAACATTAACACTGAGTGAGGCAGCAACAACAGCAGCATTAACACTGAGTGTGGCAGCACCAACAGCAACATTAATACTGAGTGAGGCAGCAACAACAGCAACATTAACACTGAGCGTGGCAGCAACAACAGCAACATTAACACTGAGTGAGGCAGCAACAACAGCAACATTAACACTGAGTGAGGCAGCAACAACAGCAACATTAACACTGAGTGTGGCAACAACATTAACACTGAGTGAGGCAGCAACAACAGCAACATTAACACTGAGTGAGGCAGCAACAACAGCAACATTAACACTGAGTGTGGCAGCAACAACAGCAACATTAACACTGAGTGTGGCAGCAACAACAGCAACATTAACACTGAGTGTGGCAGCAACAACAGCAACATTAACACTGAGTGAGGCAGCAACAACAGCAACATTAACACTGAGTGTGGCAGCAACAACAGCAACATTAACACTGAGTGAGGCAGCAACAACAGCAACATTAACACTGAGTGAGGCAGCAACAACAGCAACATTAACACTGAGTGTGGCAGCAACATTAACACTGAGTGAGGCAGCAACATTAACACTGAGTGTGGCAGCAACAACAGCAACAGTAACACTGAGTGAGGCAGCAACAACAGCAACATTAACACTGAGTGAGGCAGCAACAACAGCAACATTAACACTGAGTGAGGCAGCAACAACAGCAACATTAACACTGAGTGAGGCAGCAACAACAGCAACATTAACACTGAGTGAGGCAGCAACAACAGCAACATTAACACTGAGTGAGGCAGCAACATTAACACTGAGTGTGGCAGCAACAACAGCAACATTAACACTGAGTGTGGCAGCAACAACAGCAACATTAACACTGAGTGTGGCAGCAACAACAGCAACATTAACACTGAGTGAGGCAGCAACAACAGCAACATTAACACTGAGTGAGGCAGCAACAACAGCAACATTAACACTGAGTGTGGCAGCAACAACAGCAACATTAACACTGAGTGTGGCAGCAACAACAGCAACATTAACACTGAGTGTGGCAGCAGCAACAGCAACATTAACACTGAGTGAGGCAGCAACAACAGCAACATTAACACTGAGTGAGGCAGCAACAACAGCAACATTAACACTGAGTGAGGCAGCAACAACAGCAACATTAACACTGAGTGAGGCAGCAACAACAGCAACATTAACACTGAGTGAGGCAGCAACAACAGCAACATTAACACTGAGTGTGGCAGCAACAACAGCAACATTAACACTGAGTGAGGCAGCAACAACAGCAACATTAACACTGAGTGTGGCAGCAACAACAGCAACATTAACACTGAGTGTGGCAGCAACAACAGCAACATTAACACTGAGTGTGGCAGCAACAACAGCAACATTAACACTGAGTGTGGCAGCAACAACAGCAACATTAACACTGAGTGTGGCAGCAACAACAGCAACATTAACACTGAGTGTGGCAGCAACAACAGCAACATTAACACTGAGTGAGGCAGCAACAACAGCAACATTAACACTGAGTGTGGGCAGCAACAACAGCAACATTAACACTGAGTGTGGCAGCAACAACAGCAACATTAACACTGAGTGAGGCAGCAACAACAGCAACATTAACACTGAGTGTGGCAGCAACAACAGCAACATTAACACTGAGTGTGGCAGCAACAACAGCAACATTAACACTGAGTGTGGCAGCAACAACAGCAACATTAACACTGAGTGAGGCAGCAACAACAGCAACATTAACACTGAGTGTGGCAGCAACAACAGCAACATTAACACTGAGTGAGGCAGCAACACAGCAACATTAACACTGAGTGTGGCAGCAAAGCAACAACAACATTAACACTGAGTGTGGCAGCAACAACAGCAACATTAACACTGAGTGTGGCAGCAACAACAGCAACATTAACACTGAGTGTGGCAGCAACAACACATTAACACTGAGTGTGGCAGCAACAACAGCAACATTAACACTGAGTGAGGCAGCAACAACAGCAACATTAACACTGAGTGTGGCAGCAACAACAGCAACATTAACACTGAGTGTGGCAGCAACAACAGCAACATTAACACTGAGTGTGGCAGCAACAACAGCAACATTAACACTGAGTGTGGCAGCAACAACAACACATTAACACTGAGTGTGGCAGCAACAGCAACATTAACACTGAGTGTGGCAGCAACATTAACACTGAACAGCAACATTAACACTGAGTGTGGCAGCAACAACAGCAACATTAACACTGAGTGTGGCAGCAACAACAGCAACATTAACACTGAGTGTGGCAGCAGCAACAACAGCAACATTAAACACTGAGTGTGGCAGCAACATTAACAACAGCAACAACAGCAACATTAACACTGAGTGAGGCAGCAACAACAGCAACATTAACACTGAGTGAGGCAGCAACAACAGCAACATTAACACTGAGTGTGGCAGCAACAACAGCAACATTAACACTGAGTGAGGCAGCAACAACAGCAACATTAACACTGAGTGTGGCAGCAACAACAGCAACATTAACACTGAGTGAGGCAGCAACATTAACAACAACAGCAACATTAACACTGAGTGAGGCAGCAACAACAGCAACATTAACACTGAGTGTGGCAGCAACAACAGCAACATTAACACTGAGTGAGGCAGCAACAACAGCAACATTAACACTGAGTGAGGCAGCAACAACAGCAACATTAACACTGAGTGAGGCAGCAACAACAGCAACATTAACACTGAGTGAGGCAGCACATTAACACTGAGTGTGGCAGCAGCAACATTAACACTGAGTGTGGCAGCAACAACAGCAACATTAACACTGAGTGTGGCAGCAACAACAGCAACATTAACACTGAGTGTGGCAGCAACAACAGCAACATTAACACTGAGTGAGGCAGCAACTGAACAGCAACATTAACACTGAGTGAGGCAGCAACAACAGCAACATTAACACTGAGTGTGGCAGCAACAACAGCAACATTAACACTGAGTGAGGCAGCAACAACAGCAACATTAACACTGAGTGAGGCAGCAACAACAGCAACATTAACACTGAGTGCAGGCAGCAACATTAACACTGAGTGTGGCAGCAACACAGCAACATTAACACTGAGTGAGGCAGCAACAACAGCAACATTAACACTGAGTGTGGCAGCAACAACAGCAACATTAACACTGAGTGTGGCAGCAGCAACATTAACACTGAGTGTGGCAGCAACAACAGCAACATTAACACTGAGTGTGGCAGCAACAACAGCAACA
>NW_025568237.1:0-21778 GCF_020424385.1 Procambarus clarkii
CGCCGGTCACTCCGCTTTAAAAGTTAGATCTGATTCGTGACGTCACTGATGGTGACTTAAACTCAATAATTAGAATACTCTTGATATTGTATCCAGTACTATTATACAATACAATTTTAATGCAAAATGAATAAAGGCTAATTTTCTCTAAATTACTGAATACTATAGGATGATTCATTATACGCAGCTATGAACAAAGCGTTGGTTATTTCCACCGCGAATTCCCCTGGGGGTCAGGTCACCATGCGGCTCAGCTTCCCATTCTCTTTTGTCGATAAACCCCTCTGGATAATTCTTACAACAGCCTAGTTTGTTACAACCCCCCCGCACAAGCACTTAGTAAACCTTGTTAATTTGTTAAAATTCACGAGGTTTAGTATCCAAACCCACAATTCAACTCATGCCACAAACAAAAGCTAACCTAACTAATAAAATTTGACAAATAATAGTCCAACATCATAATGAACATGTTCATATTTCATAAATTTCTCAGCTGTCAACTGACAGCAATCCTCCAATATCAGGAAACATACATCCTACCCTTACTGACATAGCTAAATAACATGTCCCTACTCTACCATCAAAAACTAGCTATTAAACTCTCTTGGCTCTTCACTAGCCAAGTCCATGTGTCCTCTAGAGCCGGCCACACCGTGCTCAAACAAACATTAAAGTTATAAGTTCAGACTGAACTTTGTCATCCGGGAGCGTACTACGGAACTATCAAGTTCACATCCGTGTACTAACCACTCCCCATCAATGTCAACCTTGACATGTTAAGGAACACACCTAATGTTTATTACATGTATCTAAAAATAAAAAAAAAATTCCTATACTATATCACAGGTTTCAGCTGACTGTACAGCCAAGTGTTCTCACTCACTAGAAGTGTCAATGTTTATATTGGTCCGCCTCTCCTGTGTTCAAACATTCTGAAAAAAATAGCACAACATAATTTTCCATAACCGTTTGTTCTGGGCTGAGACAATTACACAGGGGCTTCGATTTTGATTACTGACCAATTTATAGAGTAAAATTCATATATTATACCAGAATTATTTTAAATCTGTTTTTCAACATTTAAAAAGTATTGTAATTCTAACTCTGTTTTTCAACATTTAAACAAAAGTGTCCAGATGTTCTTTACACAGATGTTCAGAGCCAACTTTGTTGTTTGTATCAATTGTTCATATTGAGTAATCGAAAAAAAAAATCGATGCTGCTGGATGCTGAATGTAGTCGCTGACGATGACGGTGTCGATCTTGCTTCTTCTCATGTGTAGACATCAATACCTGGTCCTCTTGTACTCCCATCCGGTACTCCTGAATGACGACAGAGTGTAGTAGAGCTGAGTGCCAAGTGACAGCTGTAGAATACTGTTACTTCGGCCATTAATCTTGCTCTCGACAGTCCACACGCCTTCGTATCAATCACAGTTCACACGGTAGTCTTGATGTTAAACTTGTCGCAGATGACCACAGCAGAGCAGGACTGGATGTACCAACGGTGTCTCTTAGCAGGAGTGATGTTAGAAGGTCGTAGAGGCGGGTTGCTTGTTTGCAGAACAGGTGAATCTCGTCTTCCATCATTGCTCACGTCATCTCAGGCGTTTCTTGATGTCACCAGGTTACTAGGCCGTAAACACCAACTGTGTATACCCTCGTACCGCCGACTTTAGGCCAAAGGAGACAATTTTGCGACCTTCTATTGGCGAGTCCCGGTACTCTGTAGGGAAACCGTGCCTTCCACCTGTGACCGCCTTACTTCTGCTTTCTTGTTACTTCAGATGACGTAATCATTAATCTTCCGGCGAAATTCTTGAGTACTGCTACGTGCTTTCCATTTCTTGACCTCTCCTCCAACACTGCTGGAATGGCTGCAGTCTTGATGACGCAGCAGGTGGGTAGTGGTGATCTCGAGACAGCTACCCCGGCGTTGTATGGCACCTCCGGTGACTGCTATAATGTGGACAGCTCGCTGGCCCTGACAACCTCGTTAGTGAC
This sequence comes from Procambarus clarkii, assembly GCF_020424385.1. Taxonomy (NCBI): domain Eukaryota; kingdom Metazoa; phylum Arthropoda; class Malacostraca; order Decapoda; family Cambaridae; genus Procambarus; species Procambarus clarkii. The sequence continues at coordinate 2,005 of NW_025568237.1, forward strand.
GTGAGGCGTCGGCCGGGTGACTCTTGGACAGTCACTCATCCCCAAAGTAACTGATGTATGGGTTACTGGGTCTGGTGGGGGGAGGGCTTTGTGTAACGTGCCTCCCCCCTCGGTCTTTACAGACAAGGGTTCACGTGTGGCTGGAACAACTGGGTCGGTGTACCAATCAGACCTGGGAACAGACAGACACAACACAGCGGAAGCATAGATATACTCTGGGTTTGGTGGAGGTGGAACCCCAGAGCACGGTAAAAGTTGCTACCTGAGTCAAGTATAGACATAGTACATCTCATTGCCTTTACAGGAAAATCTAATGAATACTAAATTATACTAACCAAGGAAGTTACTTTACTGTACAGCGCGAGATCTCGTCACCATAGGGTGGCGAGACTGCACCTGACTACTGATGAGCGATGACAGAGGGTCATCCTCATCTTCTGACTCGTCGGTGAAGCCATGAGTCAGCACTGCTGAGTCAGGAACTAGACCCGCTGAAGGCAGTTCTAATTCCTCTCTAGCATGATACTGTTTCAATTTATTCACGTGAATTGTCCTTTCCACCTGGTCCTCGAACACTCCTTTTATAACAAGATTAACCGGCCCCGCCCTTTTAATTACTCTATAGGGTCCTCGCCACCTCGGAGCTAGTTTCCTGCTCTGATTGGCGGGCGCAGCCTCATTCACTCTCAATACGAGGCTTCCTTCCTTCAACTCAAGAGGGCGCACTTTCTTGTCATAAAAATGAGCATACCGAGTCCGTGCCTTCTTGGACGCTTCAGCTGCAATATTCCATGCATTTCTCATTTTTCCAAGGACCTCTGAAGGATAGTCCTCCCCGTATGCAACATTATGTCTGTTAAGCAGACCTGACGGGAAATTGCATGAATTACCAGTAAACAAATGAAGTGGTTGGGTGTTAATTGATTGGTGGATGGCAGTATTCAAGGCGAACTGAACATAGGGTAGGTGTTCATCCCAGGTGTTTGCATCATGTTCAGCAAGGATTGCAAGCATATCCTTGACTGAACGATTAGTCCGTTCCGTCATTCCGTTTGCTTGTGGGTGGTAGGCTGTTGTAAAAGCCGAAGTTGTCTCTAAAATCTTACAAACTTCTCTAAATATATTCCCATTGAATTCTTGACCCCGGTCAGAGACTAAAACTTTAGGAGGTCCGAATACAGTAACGAACCTACGCAAGAACGCATCTGCAACCGTACGAGAATCCTTCTGAGGTAATGCAACTAGTGTAGTGTATCTAGACAGATGGTCAACTAGCACCAACACATATCTATTTCCTGAATGACTGTGGTGTAAGTCAATCAAATCGGCCCCCACACGATCTAACGGTTCACGAATTTCAGGAAATTCCTGAAGTGGGGCTTGTACCTTAAGGGTACCTTTCCTCCTCTGGCAACGAGGGCACGACTTCACGAAATTGATTACCTCAGAAAGTAATCCTGGAAAATAAAATAGAGACTTTGCTTTTAAGTGCGTTTTAAAGATCCCCGGATACCCTGCAATTTTTGAAGCATGCGCAAGCTTTAACGCTGATGACCGCAACGCGTCCGGAATAACTAACTGAAATACTGCCCTATCATTCTGGCTATTAACATAATACAGGACGCCCTGTTTCATCTCAAAATCATGAATAGGTAAATTCTTTTTCTTTTTGGGGTATTTTCCTCCCTCTAAATACTCAATAATCTCTTTCCATCTAGGCTCGTTCATCTGGTATTCTCTCATTTTATCTGATGGAATGGTTTCAATGTTTTCATTAATTTGAACTGCCGCTATATTTCTACTTAGCGTATCTGGCACAACATGTGCTGGACCAGGCTTGTACAAGATCTGGAATGAGTGGGCCGAAAGTTCGTGAGACCAGCGTGACATTCGTGGGCATTTCGTTCGCTTTTTAAATATATGTGTTAACGCTCGATGGTCTGTGTAGATTACAAAATGCCGCTGAAATAGGTAAGGCTCGAAATACCTAACTGATTCTACTACTGCCAGTGCCTCCCGATCCGTAGCTGAATAGCGAACTTCAGGTCCTTTGACCTTCCTACTGAAATAGGCTACTGGATGGGGTAAATTATCTGCGTCTCGCTGAATTAAGCACCCGCCAATAGCAATACCGCTGGCGTCAGTGTGCACTTCCCACTCTTTCTCAAAATCAGGAATAGCCAATACCGGTGTCGTGATTAGTTGGTCTTTCAGTTTGCGATAGGCCTCGTCATGTTCTGATTTCCACACAAACTTCGCATTTTTCTTTGTCAGATCAGTCAGGGGTGCTGAAATGCCAGCGAAACCTTCAATGTGACGACGAAAATATCCGGCCGCCCCCAAAAACCTACGCACGTCCTTTGCTGTCCTTGGAGTAGGCATGTCAGCAATGGCGCGGCAAGAATCTGGGTCAGGTCGGATACCGTCTGGGCACACCTGGAACCCCAGAAATTTGAATTTCTGAGCCGCCAAGGTGCACTTCTGAACATTCAGCCTGAAACCTGCCTGATCTAACAATTTCAAAGTCTCAGTCAAGTCCTGTAGGTGTTCCTCAAACGTCCTGGAATATATCACAACATCATCCAGGTACGCTAAAGAATGCCTACCCAGTACCGGACTAAGGATAAAGTTGATGGCCCTCTGAAACGACGAAGGCGCTGTCTTCAAACCAAACGGCATCCTACGGAATTGATAAGTGTGCCTACCATCCGAGAATGCTGTTTTTTCCCTATCCTGTTCTGCCACCGGAATCGCCCAATACGCCGATTTTGCGTCAAGAGTTGAGAAATACTTAGCAGCACCAAATTGATCTATTATCTCCTGTATTCGGGGCAACGGATACACATCACCCTTAGTTAGTTCGTTCACCTTCCGGTAGTCAACACAGAAACGATAACTACCGTCCGGTTTCCGAACTAGCACAACAGGAGAGAGCCACGGTGACGTACTAGGCTCTATCACGCCCTGTCTCAACATTTTCTGGCACTCCTCCCTGATAATGTTCTTTGCCTGTTCCGGCAACCTCCACTGTCTTGTGTACACAGGCAAATGGTCACCAGTTGGAATGGTGTGCTCGATCTTATCAAGGAGACCAATCTGGTCATCCTCTGTCGCAAACAATTTCGGGAATTTTCGTAAAACTCCTCTCAGTGCCTTCCTATCCGCCTGTGCAACATGTTGCAAATCAAGTGCTGAAATTAATTTTTCTATTTCCTCTACATTCTGTGCAACATTTCTCGTCTCGTATTGTACTTTGGATGGTGTTTTAGTGTTCAACATATTCAGTGCACTACATTGTGCAGTGACGGCTGGCGTCTCAGCTGACTCATGGTGAAAGATTTCTGTGTCCTCCACCATGGTTCCCTGAGATACCCTATCACCTGCCCTGAAGCGAAAAGTCTTATGTGAAAGATTGACAACTGGAATGAGTGCACCTTTATCGAGCACTACAACTAAGTGATGAGGAATTAATAAACTATCACATCTCCCAGCCACCTGAAGGGTGGTACCTGGTTGTATGTGACGTCCCACGGCTACTTTAATAAATTTAACAGAATGTGGTGGGCAACTCTGTTTGGTCAATGCATGCAAGGCGCATGACCTCTTAACTGTGTCTGGAAGAGACTTAAAAATCAATTTTGGATAGTGCGCATTATATTTCAGCTTCCTCTTAATTGAAGCTACAACTGGGGGATGGTCGATCATCTCCACTGGGTAGGAAGTCTGTCCCAACTGCAACCTGCAGTTCCTAGCCCCTTTTTGAGCAGACAAGGAATAATCAAATCGCGACAGAAAATCAGTTCCCATTAAGATGTGACCAGGAAAATCAAGGTTCTCTACGATCGTACATGTGTGAGGCTGCAATTCCCCATCAATCTCAAAATTAACTGTACCTTGACCTACGATCTCAATCTTTTCCCCATTGACTGCTGTTAATGTCTTTGCGCAACGTTGAAGACGTGCATACTTAAAATTGCTGAAGGCTGACTTTTTAATTACTGTTGCCTGGCTTCCTGTATCAACAAAAGCTGTCAATCTCACACCTTCCACTTTCACCTCAAAAGTAGGCCTACCATCACTAGGAGCCTGCTTTCATGCTTTCGTAGGAGTGACTTCGCAATCCCTCTGTATATGCCCGCGCTTCCAGCAGGAGTAACACCTCCGCGGATCTCTGTTGGTACCCCGCGCAGGGTGGCTCGAACTTGCAGCTGAGGGCTGCTTCCCGCCTGATGAACCCGCGCCACAGTTCCTCGGCTTGGCTCCCTCGCCTTTACTTAACGCCTCTACGTATGGCGACAACTGAGTGCCCGGCGTCTCCGTGCGCATCTGCCTGTCTAAGGCTGTGGCGGCCTGGGGTTGGGGTTGAGGTATGGTGTGGGTGGCCTGGGGTTGGGGTGTGGATGGAGGTTGGGGTTGAGGTATGGTGTGGGTGGCCTGGGGTTGGGGTGCGGATTGGGGTTGGGGTCGAGGTATGGTGTGGGTGGCCTCGGGTTGGGGTGTGGATGGAGGTTGGGGTTGAGGTATGGTGTGGGTGGCCTCGGGTTGGGGTGTGGATTGAGGTTGGGGTTGAGGTATGGTGTGGGTGACCTCAGGCTGGGGTGTGGATTGAGGTTGGGGTGGGTATGGGGTGGCCTGGGGCTGGAATGGGTATGGGTATGGGTATGGGGTGGCCTGGGGTTGGAATGGGTATGGGGTGGCCTGGGGTTGGAATGGGTATGGGTATGGGGTGGCCTGGGGTTGGAATGGGTATGGAGTGGCCTGGGGTTGGGGGAAGGGTTGGTATGGGAACTGAGGATGGGGTTGGTATGGGAATTGAGGATGGGGTTGGTATGGGAATTGAGGATGGGGTTGGGGTTGTTGTAGTGACGGATGAGGTGTACCTAGGTGGTCCCCAGTGGTGTCGGAAGAGGTGCTGTCCTCTACATTTCCACTTCCACTCCCACTGGTCCCCACTGACTGGTAATTATCTGGGTTAAACATTTTCTGTGATTCCTGGTGTGCCACGTCTCTTCTAAACTACCCTATAGTACACCCTCGACCCGGACTCACTACAACCGTGATCTTACACAAAAAAAAATAAAAAAAAAATCACAACTCTCTTCTAAGAGAAAACCACTAAATTCCCAAAATAGGAAATACAACGATTTATCGAGAGAATCGCTGAAGTGAATCCAATGAATGAGTGTCTGCCCCGCACTCGTGTCTGACCGTGAAATATCCCGCAGTTCTATTGCTGAAACCTAAGTCCTTTACGTTAAAAAAAAATTAAAGAATCTAATTTATATAAAACAATTTAAATGATAACGCAACTAACGCGCAGCACTCGTGATGGATTAATAAAGAATATTTACTGTACTTGAATACTAAACGCGCTTGAAGTGAGCAGCGTGGCCACTGATGACTGATGGAGCGGGACCAGCTGCGCTGAAAAACTAAGTCCCGCGCTTTTTCGCTTAAACGCTGAAAAATCAAAATTGTTGTTCTGAAGGAAAATAACTAGTTTTACGTTAATAAACCGCTCTAGCGATTAATATAGACACCCAGGACCTATAAATGCTTACTAAAAATTGAATTTTTATCAAAAAACTACGTTTTTACTCAATTGCTGGACTCTGCCAATTTTTCTGACTCCGAGGGAAAAAAAATTTCTATCACCCCAAATATCACAAAACTCCTTTAATTCACAGAAAATTGGGTTTCTCGTTCCCAGATATAAATACGTTATTATTTACTACTGACGTTGTATACAGAACAATACTGACACTTCGGGCGGTTTCAACACTCACTAATTCGATTTTTCGTCAAAATCCGAGATTTTCACCTCAAATGGACTCTGACAAAATTACAACACGATTTTCTCGAAAAATAACTAAATTCGGCAAAAATGTAATTATCACTGTTTAATGTTTTACGAACAGAATTACGTCCCTTGCGCGCACTAGAGAGTAATACTGACCCCAGAATATACACGAAACCTGAAAATTAGAATTTCCGCCAAAAAGTCAGATTCTAGCCCAAGCTGGACTTAGAAAATTTTCCACCTACGTTTCTACTGAAAACAGAATTCTAAGTCTACAAACACAATTCTACCGTCTTACTGGTAACAACTAGAAAATATCACTCGCATCGACTGGAGAATCCTAATGACGCCCAGAACATACACGTGACCCATGAATACAAATTAATTACAGTTAACGACTTTCCGACATCGACTTAGCCGAAAACTTATCCCAAAATACTTAGAAATATTCCGCGGACAATTAACGTTTACACGCAACTTACTATCCCTTAAACTCCTTCACTTATCTATCGTGACCGACACATAGCCCTAAGTCCAGAGGATTAACTACACTCTAGCAACAACGCCTCTGACTTAGACTAATACAACAGGGAATAGCAAAAAATGTACGCACTTAGCCTAATATGCAAGAAAATGCTAAACACTTTGATAAAAATAAAAAAAATTTTTTAACCGGGGATTGAATGTAAGGGAAAAAAAATTAACTTCTAGAACAACGAAAATAAACGGAAATTACTTTATAAATTTAAGTATACTTAATTAAAAAATGCACTCGACTTAATCTTATAATTGTTCCTACCGGCTCGCCGTACCACACCTAGCCTAGAGGCCACACCATCTAGGTTCCAACAGAGCGACACGCAGCTTTCAGCAACAATTATGACTAGGGACGACTCAACCTCCACTAAGTGTGCGATCACTTAGTTGTTGAATCGCTGCTAGGTAGGTTACTAGTCCGTCCCTCGGAGGCCGCAACGCCCTTCACGGATTACGTTTTTCCTAGCGTTTTGGGTCGTCTAATAACGCCCTCGGACTATCTATTGGCGTCCCACAGATATATCCCCCCCCGACAGCCCTCAAGGAACTGCTGTTGAGAGTATGGTGGCTCCCAACACCTCTGAATTAATTGCAATGGGTCGAGTATGGTACCCAGTCCAATCAATTCGGAGCGGTCTCCTTTTCAATAAATCTAGTTTATCAGCCTAATCTTACTAACTAAACCTTAATCATATCAGCCCGCATGACCCAAGATTCGCCAATCCCCACTCAACCGCACTGTTGTGGGGCGCACTGCTAATCCTGGCCCGCGGCTGTCTCCTTAGCATCCGCGCACGTGTTCGAACGGCTAGACGCGTGAGCCTTTCAACAATTTCAAACAAAATTGTTGAAACCACCGCTGTGCACCATTGTAACACGGGTTCGCGTTCCTCTCTCTACTTCCTTCTTTCTTTGCCCTCTACCCGTATTCTTACTTTTATTTCTAAACCAAGGGACTCCAAAACTTTTAACAAAGCCAACTCCACGCCACGTGGTCCTAAGACGATTGACCGACTTAGGATTCTACACCCAGTATGACGTGACCTAAGCTCTGAACAAAACCCTAGAGTCACCTCTGCTGCCACCACCAGACCAGTAATACAAGAGCAATGATCGAGGTCTGGATCGATCACGCTAATTAATCAACCTAGGGGCTTGATCCCCACTATAAACGATGACCTTGAGTGTGGAATAAATTACACGGTAATGATAATTCCGATTCGATGTTAGAATCGGCGCCCAATGCAACTCTGCCTCGTGTGGACCACGTGACCAGGACAAGTATACACATAAAACACATGGAAACAATAAAATGCAAATTAATAACAAATTTAATTTATTAAAAGAAAACTAAAACAAAATCTAAATATGTTCACTCCCTATCACTTTAACACTCCCTACTTGACCTGAGTGGCAAATGAGAAGACTATTTCTATAATTAACAATAGCAACTATACCTTGGGCGACCAGCTAGATGTTTTGGCTGGTCTTGGGGAGAGGTAAGATGTTTGACCTCTTATCCCAGCTGCTTCCGTGACCACACTGATTTCTCTCTTGTCTGGTCTACCCCAGACAGAACATTGTATCCTTCCGCCTAGTCAAAGTTTTACCAAGTTACTAGCCAGGTTTAAGTTATAACAATTAACCTCTGTTGTACTTAATTGATCCAGACTGGTTGAATTATTTTACTGAATTAAATTACACAAGCCTCTAACGGCAGAGCTGTTCCCGATCACAAAGATGGTTATTAAAACTTTGAGAAATAGTAGACCTGTCAACCCCTGATGACCTATGACCGCCGGTCACTCCGCTTTAAAAGTTAGATCTGATTCGTGACGTCACTGATGGTGACTTAAACTCAATAATTAGAATACTCTTGATATTGTATCCAGTACTATTATACAATACAATTTTAATGCAAAATGAATAAAGGCTAATTTTCTCTAAATTACTGAATACTATAGGATGATTCATTATACGCAGCTATGAACAAAGCGTTGGTTATTTCCACCGCGAATTCCCCTGGGGGTCAGGTCACCATGCGGCTCAGCTTCCCATTCTCTTTTGTCGATAAACCCCTCTGGATAATTCTTACAACAGCCTAGTTTGTTACAAAGTAGCCGCTGCTGACCTCAGGTGAGGTGGTACTTAGACAGTGAATGCCATCTATGGAGCGAAGAGGTGGACGTTTGTGTCTAAGCTAGTAAGTGAAGTTTTGTTTTCTTAGTAAGTATTAAATAACAGTAATATTATTTTATTTACTAAAGCAAAAAAAGAAAGAATAAGAGTGTAGTATAAATATACTGTATGCAGTCACCCAGGCCGCAGAGCTGGATTAGACACGCGTGGACAATTTTAAGCATCCTAGAGAATATTATTTTAAGTTGGGAGTTGTTATTACTATTTTTTTCTTGACTCAGTTGTAAGAAAAAAATTCACCAGATAAGAGATTTCTTGAAATTTGAGGGTAGAAAGGAATCGTATTGTTGGTCAATGTTTTATGAATCTTCGGAAAATTTAAGTGTAGAAAGAAAAGTGTTAGCGTACCTAACCGATGGAATGCATTAGGCAATGATGATGAGGAGGCAGACTCCTTACGCAGTTTCAAATGTAGATATGATAGAAACCAATTGGCTCAGGAATCTATACACCAGTTCATTAACAGTTCAGATGTGGGACCAAAGAGCCGAATCTCAATCTCCCCAAATACAACTAGGTGAGACACTATACACTATATTTCTATTTTTTAGTAAATATATAATATTATTTTATTTACTTAAACAAAAAAAGAGAGAATAAGAATTTTAGTTTTATATATACTGTATATAGTGAACCGGGCAGCAAAGCTAGATTAGACATGAGTGGACAATTTTAGGCATTCTAGAGAATATTAAGTTAAGAATTGTTGTCATTATTATATTTTTAACCAAGCACCTGTCTTTTTCAGCCCAATTATTAAATATATTCTCATCCATTTAATTTAATATTTGGAAAATTCCTACCTTTTTTAGGGTGCTTCGAAATTCATTTGTTCTCTTTCTTCACTTTTTATACTTTTATTTGTGTTAATTGTTGTGAAAATTGCCAAAGTTGCCAGAATTACTGCAAGGGAACCAGCTATGGCATGTAGTGAACCCATAACATATTTCATTTTACCATCAGTCATTCCAACTGCAACTGATTCCATATATGGTATTTTGTTATACATATTCATAATAGATGTTATCGTAATGAACAGACATAAAATAACTAATACAATAAGTATAAAATATGTGAATATTTTATTCCCGAACATATATGTTTTTTGTATTTTTTATATAGATACCGCAAAGTTAAATTAGACCCATGTGGTTTATTTGAGAAGTTGTACCGAAGGATTAGTGTCTTCTAGTTCCATACAGAACAACATGATGCCTTAAATAACTGATATGGTGAAAATATCTTTTAGTTTCCTTCCAAGTAACTGATATGGTAAAAATACCATATTATCCCCCCCCCTTCTTTTCCATTACATGGAATTTGTTACAGGCGTTTCATGAATGATAGAATCAATTGTTTAAGGGAATTTCCACAAATGGATGTCAAGATGAAAGATATAAAGATTTCCAAGCAATAAAATAAGAGTCAAAGGAGCTGCTATGATGTTGGAATTAGGAGGTGTAATGGTTTATTAGACTGGTGGAATTTGTAACAACAAGGAACATTTTTAGTTCTTTCCAGTCTTTTATTTCCAGAGAATTTTATAAAGAAGTGATCATGTCTCGGTTCCCAATGTAGATATGATATAGCCCATTAGGCTCAGGAATCTGCACACCAGTTCATTGACTGTTGAGAGGTGGGACTAAAGAGCCGAAGCTCAATCCCTCCAAGCACAACTAGGTGAGTACAACTATGTGAGTGTGCACACACACACAATGGATAATAAAAATATCAACCATTATATATGAAACTATACTCAATATTTTCTTTTTTTAGTAAGTATATATTATTATTATTATTTTATATAAAAAAGAAAGAATAAGAGTTTAGTTTTATATATACTGTAATACAGTCAACCAGGCCGCAAAGTTTGATTAGACTCGTGTAGAGAATTTAAGGCATCCTAGAGAATATTAATTTAGGAGATGCTTCTTTGACACTTTACTTTCTACACTCAAGTTTTCCAAAGATTCACCAAACATTGACAAAGAGCATGATTCCTCTCAGCCTTCAGATTTAATGAAATCTCTTTTCTAATGTATTTATCTCTTACAACTGAATCAAGAAAAAAATTAATAATGACAGCAACTCATAAATTAGAACAATTTCTTGAAGTTCTCGTTCTATGTATTTTTGGCATAACACAGCTGATTTTTTTGTCATCATAAGTTTTTAAATAAATTTTCATGCACATCCCAGGGTAGATGACGCAAAAATCAGCATGAAAATTACCTCTGCTGAAGACATTGAAAAACTACAAGCAGATGTTGGATATTTCCAACACCGAATACAGCATTGTTGTATTCTCATTACTTATTACTAACCATACTAAATATTGTAGTAAGTAAAATTAACAACTCGAAGAATTCTCATGTACTAATAATTCATCTGTGCATTAGGCTAGAATTCTCACGTCACCTGACGCCAGTATTGCGTCAGATTTCTTTACAGTAAAACACATTATATCCAATTTGTGTGAGAATTAAATACGATTCTCCATAATTAAAGCATTCTGTATGACAACTGATTGCAGACGAATTGTTCTCTAACTAAAAGCCGAATAGAGCGTTAGAATCATAGCGTCTACCTCACGATAGAGTTAACGTCATCAACGAATGCCATGGAGAGACATTGATTCCTCTCCCTTATATATTTACTACTCCTAAATCGGTAAATAATAATATTTCGTTTCTCTAAATAATAAACCCGTCCAGTCTTTAAAGTTTCAAGCGCGAATGCAAGAAAGATTAATGTTCGTGACAATAATTTGTGTTATGAACGTCGACTCGGCGTGGGTTGGAGGGACGCCATCCATCCTCAGTACGCGGACACGTGCAGAGCCGAAAGGAGGCAGAACTGTGCTTACCGTACTCATAAAAGACGCCATTGCCCAGCAAATCGGGCAGGTGTTATTCATCCTCAGATGAAAGCCGCCACTGTGAGGCGTGAACGACCTTGCAGATAATATCTTCAACTAGTGCTGGTGTTAAATGAGGGACCCCTACACTTGGTTCCTGACGACACGTGATCAGCCAGCTTGAAACGCATCACAATCCAGGATAGGTTCACCGGAGCCTGGGATGCGAAATTACGGCAATCTTAATACTTATACAGTGCCCACAGCTAAGTACCCTTTATTTGATGCATCATTTACAGGTTTAATAATAGCAGGGTGATTGTTCGTCACGCAGCGGGATAACACCTAATAACAGGTGATTAGAATTCCATCTGTAGATATTAATAATCTTGAATATGAATTGAGTAGTTAAATCAATTGCTACTGGTAGTTATTTATCTTGCAGCTCGAGAGACGAATTCCTCATGCTGTCTTCTCCATGTTAACCGTACCATTCGTCAGTGTACCAGACTTGGAGATTAAGAGGACTTCCATGGTTATCTAAAGGAATCTACTACAAGCTAAGGCTTATTTCTTTTTATCCATTTCTTTGCAATTTGATATATTCAGAATGTTTTGATGTTAATGTGTGATTTACTGTAACTCATTACTATGCTCATATTCATGTTCTTCTTTATATGAATGATATTATATTCAGCCTTATTTATAGGATTAGATTATTATTAATTGAATTAGTGAACGAACCACACTGATTCCTGGACGTACTTACCTCCAGTAATAACCCCCCAATGTAGGTGTTTGAGGTTTGTTTCTTTAATAATACAGCCCATTAATTATTCTTATGATCATACTTTCTAGTTATATCCATAGTCACTGGTTTTCTCTAGAATTTTATCTAATGATCTGAAATTCTCAGTTTCCCTCTTTACTTTAAAAGCGGGTGGTCCTTCGTAATTTAATTTACTACTTTAATTATTAATTAATCAGAATCAAGCCCAAATATCCCACATTATGGTCCTTATCGAACCGGATAGGCATTAAATCTATAATTAAAATATTAACCATTAATAACTAATCCTTGTGTGATAGAAGCTAGACTAACTATTTAATTAATTGTGTCAACTGACAGTGTAACACACCAGTTAGCCTAGATCACACTAACATAGCTACCTTATACATAGCTTTAGTGGGTCATAGCCAATTACCCACAACACTTAGACCTACACTTCATACAGAAGTAGAATCTTTAGGTCACCAAGAGCAACAGCTCATAACCTTATATTAATCACTAACACCAATTAAGTGTTAACCATTTAGGCTATACCAATGTTTCAATATATGACTGTCAGCAGACTGTCCATTATAGCCTGAATCCATGTTAAAGTTACTGCTTCACTCAAGTCAGTGGATCATTAACATTTACGGGATCCAGTATACTAATATAAATTACTGATCTCATACTAGTTAATCATTACTAACCCTGATAATATTTTATTCCACAATTAGGAGTACATTCAGGAGTTAGATAATATTTACGGCAGTAGAATACTTGCCAAACACAATTAATTCCTTTGTGTTCATTTAATTCTTATACACATAATTACACAAGTGTATATTATATAAAATATAAAAAACCCAAAAAACACAGCACAATTATTTGCACATTACTGCACCATAATATAATCTTTGCCAACCTTCATTGGGTAGCAATTTAGGCTGTGATTGTGTTGAATTTGGCACAAGCACAGACTAAATATAGTTGTAGTTTCTCAAGTAGAAATTCGCACGACTAGGCTTGAGCTAGTTAGTGACACATATATTATTCCTTTGTGCTGACCCTATCAAGGGTGGGATTAACCATTTATTGTGTAATTATTTTATTGCATATTTCTATGTATGTCTTTGAGTGTTACTGTAAGTCTGCTACCCATCCGAGGCTGATTTAGAAGAGCTAAGCTGACGAACACCTGTAGTGAGACCAAGGTACCACTCAAATCTTAGTTGCTTATTATTAGGTAGGTAGCTAACCTCTAAATGAGGTAAATTACAACCAGCCTCAAGAAATATTAGGCTGTCAATACTTATACCTGCTCTACATCACGGAGCAGATACCATAGCTATACCACTAGCTACATAAGCTCTATCAGGCTGTCAATAATTATACCTGCTCTGCATCAAGGAGCAGACACCATAGCTATACCACTAGCTACATAAGCCTATCAGGCTCAATTACCGCAAGAATGAATCCTTTAGAAAGGAACGCAAGATTCTTGACAGCTCTTCAAGGTCCTTTAGGAAAACTGCTTATGAAATGTCATTTCTGTGTCGAAACTGACCCAGGTGACGTCTATAGACTAGCAAGTTCCATAAGGATCGCCAGCCAAAAATATGACTATATCAAGACTGTAATCGAGTCCCACAGGAATTTACTCCAAGTCGGTCATACTGTCTCAGACCACTTACGTCTAACAGAATCTGATCTCGATAACTATGAACATTCTGTTCAAACCAGTTTAGACCGATATAAGGAGGTGCTTGCGAAGCAAGATATTCCCGAGTGGGTGGATCAGATCATTAATAGACCTGTATCCAAGTTAACACTCAGCTCAGATGAAATACTTGAGCTAAATCAAGACGAGGAGAATCCTCTAATCAATGCTGATCACTATACAGGATCAACAACTGAAGATCAACCTTCATTTTCTAACCTCTCATCTAATACAGCTTCATGTGATGATTTGTTTACAGAGTCTGATCAAATTTCAGACCACTCTTCTCAGTGTTCCCTGGATTCTATAAGTTCAATACATAATGCTACTGAATTAACTAGCTTATCACCAGAACCCAGAGAAACAAGTGAAGCTGCCGATGAAACAAGTGAAACTGCAATGATCAGTGAATCTGAACCAGAAAATGATAAAGCTAATGCTGCGGCAGCAGTCGAAGCTGTAATCAAAGCTGAGGCTAAGCAAGAAGCCTTAAGCAACACAAGTAATGGTCACAATTGCTCACAACAGCCTTCAAAAGTAAGTGCTAACAATGAGAAGACTATTATAAACCTTGTGCACCAATTATTAAATTTATCTTCACCAGAGCAATCAGTTGACTCTTTACAAGACTTTAGTTTTCAGCTTGAGTCACTGATAAATTCTTTCAGTAAAGAGGTGGATCACCCAACTACTGAGTGGATGACTAAAATTATCATCCAAAGAAAATTGTCTGGTGACACACTTAATAAACTATATGTATGCCAGAATGGTAATACCCTGTCAATGCAGGATATATTTACAGGTTTGCGTAATGTGAGCAATCATACAGCAGACCAAGCAATTAATGCTAAATCTGAATGCACCAAAACTGTACCTACATCAGTTTCCTTGCCTGAAACTCCTAAAGTGACACTGTCACTAGGTAACCAAGGTGCTAATACTCAATGTAACAACAATCAGTCAAACACTGATTTATCAGTGAGACCTAAGAGTCCCACAGGTGCTCCTAAGAGACCTAATAGTCGAAAGAGCACTGCTAATGATTCCACAGATGCTCCTAAGAGACCTAATAGTCCAAAGAGCACTGCTAATAATCCATGTAACCAGAATCAGTCAAACACTGATTCATCAGTGAGGCCTAAAAGTCCCACAGGTGCTCCTAAGAGACCTAATAGTCCAAAGAGCACTCCCAAGAGCCTGTTAATGGTTCCCCAGAGTACACCAAGTACTCACAAGAGAATAAATAACAAGCAAATGCAAACAGCAAAACCATCACAACCTGCAAATACTGTTTTACCTAAACCGGTAACCTCTAAACGAGCTGTAGGATGGGGAATGTGCTTGTTTTGCAACCAAAAACATTCTCTGTACAAATGTACTAATTATCCTAATAGAGACACAAGAGTCAGACGACTCAAACAGTTACACAAATGTACTAGGTGTCTCAAACCACATAATGTTAACAGCTGTGACACCCCACTGAACACCTGCAACAGGTGTAGAAGGGGCAAGCATCATGCTGCACTGTGCAAATTAGTTAAGACTAATTATATCAATCCAAGAATAGGACGTAGAGAATCTACACAAGTACAGTACTGCAAGGTGCGAGATGTGTACAGCGTAACTACACAAGCATCTCAAGTGGATGCTGCCTTACCTACTGCCCAACTTCAAGTGAAGAACAGAGGAGCCAAGATCACCATACGTGGACTATTTGATCAAGGTTCCCAGAGAACTTTCATTACTCAAAGGGCAGCAGAGGCACTTAATTTACAACCAATAGGGCAGGTAAAATTAAACTTGTCAGGGTTCATGATAAATCGAGGAACCCATGAATACTCAGTAGTTCAACCGCTTGTACGACTAGGTAGTCAAGCCAAGGCTGTCCAAGCCATTGTTGTAGATCAAATACCTTTAGACTTAAATATTAAAGGTCTGGGGTACACAGCCCACTTCCTGCAGGAACGTGAAATTAATTTGGCTGACAACAAGTTAATGTCTGACCGCCTTAACAATGTAGATGTACTAGTAGGAGCCGACTACTATTACCAGTTCATAACTGGACATGTTAAACGATTGGGAATGAATATGCTCCAATCTGCAGGAGGCTACTTACTTACTGGTAAAGTTCTGACTGTGAACAAGCCTAAGCCTGCCAACAATAATAAATTAGTCAGGAGTAAGTCAATTCTCCAGCAAAAGCTAAAAGGAGAAATACAGCTGAGTAATAAACTCAGATTGAATGTAGTGCAATTGATACTCGCCGAGATGTTTCATAGCTCTCAGTGAAAATCAATGGTCCGTACTCAAACAAGTACAAGTCACAGCGACCAACCCATTGAATTCACTGCAGACCTAGAATTATTTTCGACAAGTAGTAATTGACCACACTCAGTCTTCCTAGTTAAATTGTAATGTTAGGCTAGAGAATCTAGTACTCCCTAGGAATTAATAATGTTAGGCTAGAGAATCTAGTACTCAATGCCACTGGCATTTCCCGAATTTAGTAATTCTATGAAGTCATCAAGCAACTTCAGTAATTACAAATTCACTAGGGCCACTGGTCCACTATACTTGCGCTTAAAGGTTTGCCAAGAAAACCTTCTTAATACCATGTTTTCTGCACTAAGAGTTAGTGATAAATACTTGCATTAACTGTTTGAGTTGTTTTTTCTTTCGTTTCTGCTTATTTAGTGTAGGAGCGCAACACGAACAAACTTGCAAACTTATTACATGTAAGTGAATTTCCAGAGAACTAATATGTTTAATGCATTACCGTTAAACATTAGCATTGTTAATTAACATGCTTCATGAGCTTAACATAGCTCACCTTAGAATTAACGTAATAATATGAGTGCTCGTTCACCATGCGTACGAGCTTAATATTGCTCGCCATGACAATTGAATGACAAAACTCCACCTCGTTAATTCGAGTTCACTGAACTCACCCTGTTAACTGTTAACGAGCTCACTGCAGCTCACCCTGTTAGCACTGCTAACGAGCTCACCCTGTCAACACTGTTGACGAGTTCACTGCAACTCACCCTGTTAGCACTGCTAACGAGCTCAATGTAGCTCACCCTGTCAACACTGTTGACGAGTTCACTGCAACTCACCCTGTTAGCACTGCTAACGAACTCAATGTAGCTCACCCTGTCAACACTGTTGACGAGTTCACTGTAACTCACCCTGTCAGCACTGCTGACAAGCTCAATATAGCTCACCATGATCACGAGTTCAATATAGCTCGACCTGTTAATGAGCTCAATACTGCTCACAATGTTAATTCGAGTACATTTTTGCTCACAATTAGCTTAGTCCCTTACTTAGGTAGGTTAGAAATTCAAACCATTTATTTAGGTAGGTTTAGGGACTTTAGTAGTGTCAACTGAGTACTGGCCTAATCTGTACTCACCATTAATTACAGTTGACTATACTTATAGAGACTGATTTAGTAAACTCATATTCATGTAAAGGTGATTTCGTACTAACCAGTTTACAGTGTCAAGCCTATGAGCTGCCATTTAATTAGCTCATAAGTCAGAATGACTAGGCTACTAATCTCACTGTCGGCTCAGAATTTTCCTTGATTTTAATGAATAAACTTTTCAGTTCTCTACCTTTCTATTATTTTAGCTAGTTAGCAAATTAGTTGTACCATCAGTCAGCATGACTACTGCACGGCAGTGCACATTAAATTCAATTTTCTCATTTGAATTTGAGGTAATCGTGATGCTGCGTGATGTTATTGTCTAGTAACTCAATAGTTACAAGTCACAGCGACCCTAGACAGTGACCTTACTGTAGTGTCATAGTCTCCTTGATCTTAAATGACTAACAACACTTTACTGTATAATCATACAATAGTGTTATCAGTTCTTAGGAACTTATTCTGAGTTTACCTACGATTCAGCAGCTACGTAATACACCATTACATGTCACTGCGACCCTAGTTGTTGAGTTTATTGTGAACTTTAGAGTGTTCCTGATTACCGATAACTTAATCATTTAATGTTTCATTATTTCATGCATGTTTCCACTAAGGGAAACTGCAAGCCTATTACAACTCTGAACCAGAGTAATTTCTTTCACATCCCACTGAGAAAACTGTGATGATACTACGATGTGATATCACGTAACGAAACATTACACGTCACTATGACCCAGGATATCGCACCACTGTACATTCTGTTAGTTTAAATTGGGAGAGTTAAATTTTATAAACATTGTGTAGGCTACAAACAACATGTTTCAGTTGACATGTAAATAGCAAGACTCAAATTCTTGTAAGTCCTTGATAAATCCGGGACGTTCGTTATGTGTGTACTAACATACTAACATACTAATGTATTAATCTTAATATCACTTCGTGATAGGTCAGTACAACACAGTACACTGCGACCCTAGGATCCGCCCCCCGGAGTTATGTTGGATATTTCCAACACCGAATACAGCATTGTTGTATTCTCATTACTTATTACTAACCATACTAAATATTGTAGTAAGTAAAATTAACAACTCGAAGAATTCTCATGTACTAATAATTCATCTGTGCATTAGGCTAGAATTCTCACGTCACCTGACGCCAGTATTGCGTCAGATTTCTTTACAGTAAAACACATTATATCCAATTTGTGTGAGAATTAAATACGATTCTCCATAATTAAAGCATTCTGTATGACAACTGATTGCAGACGAATTGTTCTCTAACTAAAAGCCGAATAGAGCGTTAGAATCATAGCGTCTACCTCACGATAGAGTTAACGTCATCAATGAATGCCATGGAGAGACATTGATTCCTCTCCCTTATATATTTACTACTCCTAAATCGGTAAATAATAATATTTCGTTTCTCTAAATAATAAACCCGTCCAGTCTTTAAAGTTTCAAGCGCGAATGCAAGAAAGATTAATGTTCGTGACAATAATTTGTGTTATGAACGTCGACTCGGCGTGGGTTGGAGGGACGCCATCCATCCTCAGTACGCGGACACGTGCAGAGCCGAAAGGAGGCAGAACTGTGCTTACCGTACTCATAAAAGACGCCATTGCCCAGCAAATCGGGCAGGTGTTATTCATCCTCAGATGAAAGCCGCCACTGTGAGGCGTGAACGACCTTGCAGATAATATCTTCAACTAGTGCTGGTGTTAAATGAGGGACCCCTAGACTTGGTTCCTGACGACACGTGATCAGCCAGCTTGAAACACATCACAATCCAGGATAGGTTCACCAGAGCCTGGGATGCAAAATTACGGCAATCTTAATACTTATACAGTGCCCACAGCTAAGTACCCTTTATTTGATGCATCATTTACAGGTTTAATAATAGCAGGGTGATTGTTCGTCACGCAGCGGGATAACACCTAATAACAGGTGATTAGAATTCCATCTGTAGATATTAATAATCTTGAATATGAATTGAGTAGTTAAATCAATTGCTACTGGTAGTTATTTATCTTGCAGCTCGAGAGACGAATTCCTCATGCTGTCTTCTCCATGTTAACCGTACCATTCATCAGTGTACCAGACTTGGAGATTAAGAGGACTTCCATGGTTATCTAAAGGAATCTACTACAAGCTAAGGCTTATTTCTTTTTATCCATTTCTTTGCAATTTGATATATTCAGAATGTTTTGATGTTAATGTGTGATTTACTGTAACTCATTACTATGCTCATATTCATGTTCTTCTTTGTATGAATGATATTATATTCAGCCTTATTTATAGGATTAGATTATTATTAATTGAATTAGTGAACGAACCACACTGATTCCTGGACGTACTTACCTCCAGTAATAACCCCCCAATGTAGGTGTTTGAGGTTTGTTTCTTTAATAATACAGCCCATTAATTATTCTTATGATCATACTTTCTAGTTATATCCATAGTCAC